>CM046660.1:164020510-164198010 GCA_025594165.1 Tamias sibiricus | reverse complement strand
CCCACCTTCAGTTACCACTCAGGGAATCCCATCAGGGGACTAGTTCATTCATTAGGTAAAGGCTCTCACAACCTAATCATTTCTCCTCTAAACCTTCTTGCATTGTCTCATTCATGAGCTTTTGGGGGACACCTCATATCCAAACCATAATATCATTAACGTAAAAAAATCAGATTGAGTCAAACCTTTATCACTACTGCCCAGTGCAAGGACTGACACCTTATTTTCAAGCCACTGATGGATTAGTGGATGGACTTAGATGTGACATTCTTCTACTACCTGCCTCCTTGTCTCTGCCTAAGGTTGTAGCCAGAACAATCAAGAATACTTGTGGAACACCATAAAACAAGTGGTGCACCATTTTCTTCCAGCCTCTCTCAAACTACTACATATCAGCATCCTACTACATCAAACACAGAGGCAGAAATGGGTTTTCAAGTTGTCCTCTACCCTTGCGGACAACTCTCAGACAAAATTTACTCTCCTCAGGATTTGGCACATCACAGTTATTTAGGGACACATATTCATAACACCAACAATAAAACAAATCCAACTCAGACGATTATTCCAAAAAGTGTCACTTCTTTCTCCTTCCTAAAATCAAAAGATGGAAAGAAAAAGAAACAAATGCAAATTGCCACTGGCAGAGTTTTGTGTTGACGGTGTGCAGAAAGATTCAAGAGCAATTCAAGGTGTTTTGGGCCAAGGCCTGTTCATCAGCCCAGCAGGAGGTGCAACTCCATCTGGCGCCCCTGTCCAGCAAAAGATGTATTGCTCAGGATCAATTCTGAACAGCAAGCAAGTTTATTTTTACCCTTCGAAAATTTTATGCAGAAAAACTACAAGGACATAAATGTCTGCGTTAGGCATGCCAGGGACATTTCACGAGACGGCAAAGTAGAATCCAAAAATGGGATCCAGCAGAAGCCGGCTTTCATCACGACTGATTAAACACTCTCTGTACACCCTGTAGGGCCTCAGCCAGGAAGTCTTCCAGAAACCACAAGGACTAAGGCACGTAAGAGAGGAGCATGTCCTAGGGTTCCCTGATGCCATACTTGGAAGGACTCCTCTGCAGAGGGTTCCTGAGGCATGTTCACCACAGCCCAGGCATAAGGCCAGCCCTGGTGGGAGATGAGAGCCCATCCCTGGGTGTTGGAAACCTCTGTAAGATTGTAAGACAGGCCCCCCTGCCGGGTTCTCCCTGGGGGACTGCTGTCTTGGAACCTCAGATAACCAGACAGCATCTTCTTTTTGCAAGTGAAGTTAGTGCCTTTTTTTTCCCTCTAACAGAAACATAATACTTGTTCAATGCCAAAATTTGATAAATACTGGAAAAACACAAAGAGATTTTAGAAATCAGTTATCATTCCACCACCTGCAGCTATCCACTGGCAAGATTTTAGTATGAACTATCTCTCTTCGCAGATATGAAATATGTGTCTCCATATACACAAACTATTTATCTCCATATATAGGAAAAGATGATGTGTGTGTTACATACAAACATGCCCTTTTGCAGTATATTATCTATACATATATATCACAAAAATATTATACTTGATTTCTTGCAGCATATATATATATGTGTGTGTATATATACACATATATATACACACACATATATACATATATATACACACACACATATATACACACATATATATACATATATATACACACACACATACATACATGTATGTATATATTGGGGGGGGGGCGGTAACCAGGGATTGACCTCAGGGGTATTCAACCACTGAGCCACATCCCCATCCCTATTTTGTATTTTATTTAAAGACAGGGTCTCAGTGAGTTGCTTAGCGCCTTGCTGTTGCTGAGGCTGGCTTTGATCTCATGATCCTCCTGCCTCAGCCTCCCAAGCTGCTGAGATTATAGGCATACTCCACCACACCTGGCTCTTAATACATTTTAAACATATTCTCATGATAATATATTTTGACCACAGTTGAAAAATCTAAGGAGTACTCCATTGCACACACACACACACATCATCCTGTTTTACTTAAATAACCCCACACTGCTAGGCATGTAGTTTCAATTTTTCTATTTTATAAAAATGACAAAATAAGCTGTGTTTCACTCCTACCTTTATATTAACATATTTACTTAGAATAAAAGAATATCTGATAAATAAGGCTTTTGGAGTAATAACATTCCTATATTTCTTTCAGAAAAGTTGAACCACTTTAGATTCCCCAATAATAAGATAAAAGAATACTTTATATACTTCACACTATACTTTATATAGTCAAAGTGTCTACAATCTACATTCTATTGTTAATTTAAAAAATTATTTCAAATCAGATATCAACAACTAGTACTGTTGAACACTACACTAACTGTGTACCTACTATGAACCAGGCACTGTTGGGAGTGGCTTATGTGTTTAAAGTAGGACTATCTTCCTAACCCTATTAATCGTATTAATAGGGAAACTGAGATGTGATGAGGTGACATAATTTCTCCAGCTGGTGGATGGAGCTGCTGGGGTGCAGAACCAGGCAATCTGATCCCAGAGTCCAGGCTCTTAATAAATGTGTCATACAACCACACAGCAAACTGCCTACCTCAATGAAGGAGGTCAGGTATCAGATTAATGACGAGCAGAGGGATGGCTAGAAATAAATCCAGCCAATCACACCTGAACCTTTATTTAACATGCTCAGCGTCACCATCTGTGGGGTGGTCCTCTGTTCCAGCAACCTAGATCAATACTGCACTCCTAACTTCCCATCAGCTCACTCATCAGAAAGTGACCTGAGTTTTGTTATTACTCTGGCAAGGAACTATTTGCCTAGTTGGACTAATCACATAAAAAGAAGTAGATTTTTTTCATTTTCTTATGTAAAAAAAAAAAAAAAAATGATATAGAATTCAGTAATTTCTCTTCTGGGCATAGCTCCCCCCCACCCCCAAAAGAACTCAAAGTAAGGACCTGAATAGATACTCACACACCAAAGTTCACAGTAGCGCTATCCGCCATATCCAAAAGGTGGGAGAAATCCAAGCGCACATCCAAAGATGAGTGGGTGAGGAGGGTGCAGTACGAGCCGGGCACTGTGGAGCACGCCTGTAGTCCCAGCTCCTTGGGAGGCTGAGGCGGGAGGACGGAGTGAGCCCAGGAGTTCGGGGGCAGCCTCGGTCACACAGTGAGACCCTGTCTCAAAAGACAAACAGAAACCAAGATGCAGTGTTTGCATATAAGGGAATGTTATTCAAACTTAAAATGGAGGGAATTTCTGACACATTCTACAATACGGAGGTAGTTTGGAGCGACTAGGCCAGGTGAAAGAAGCCAAATGTAAAGGACTCCACTCACACGAGGGGCCTCGAGTCATCAAATTCACAGAAACCCAAAGTAGAATGACAGTGGCAGGGCTGAGGGGAGGGAGGATGAGGAACTGTATGATGGGTATGGAGTGTAAGTGTGGGAAGAGGAAAAAGATCTGGAGGTAAACATGGTGATTGATGGTTACACAGCAATGTGAATGGACTTAGGGCCACAGTACATTAGAAAATGGCAAAGTTCATATTACACATTTTACCACTACTTCACACATACACACCCACATAAAGACTTAGAAGTGTGCACATACACACAAAGGAGTTCCTGCGAGATTTGTATTTAGTTCAGGTGCTTCAGCCTCTTAGGCCCAAACCAGATGTTCTTCCACCCTTCTGAGTAATGCTAGACCACAAAAGTTGGGGATGGGGGATTGGCAGGGAGCAGGGATAACAAATTGTTAGAATGAAAATGTCTCTAAAAATACTCAGTTTGTAATTGCAGGGACCAAATTGTACTGTGAAATTCACCTAAGTGGGCAGCCTGGAGTAGGAAAGAAAGACAAAGACTCTTCTAAGAGGTGGACTACAGAGGCCACACTTGCTACAGACATCAAAGAGCAGATGGAATCAAGAACTACTGAGTTCCAACCCCAAGCCTGCAGAGCGCCTGACCTCAGGCCTTCAGTGGGCAAGAATGCAGGATACAGAGAGCGGAGAGATTGCCTGTCTATCCTCAAGGCAGCATTCCATGTCATCCAGATCTGGGATGCACTTACTGGGAAGGGCACCTCTGGGAGCCAGAAAGTAGCTATGGCCAGCTAGCAAGTTGTTGTAATCACACGGCACAGCAAAGAAGTTTCAAAAAACACATCTCGAAAGACTCGTGCTCAGAAATGCCGTCTTTGTGGCTTATTTAGTAGAAAGTCACTACAAAATCCCCCAGGACAGTTTAGTTACCATGCAACTAAATAAAGATGTTCTAGAGAAAGGAGAGCTAGAACCACTGAGGCTAATGATATGTTACTACTGCCCGACACTGGGAAAGAACAACAGCACCAAGACCAGAAAAGAGCTGGGCCCTTTTCCCAGGCCACCATCTTGAATCTTGCTGTCTTGCAAGTAACACACATATGGCCTTTGTTACTGGTTCCTGTGAGGAAGACTACATCATTGGAATTTCCAGAGTAATAGGAGTGTCTATTATCATAAGCCCCATGGATCAAACCTGAGTTTATACTAAAAGATGAGCTGACTCAGGTAGGTGATGGTCACCACAAAGACCAACCCTGTAATCAGAGGGTAAGGGCTCTGAGTCACCCCAACTGGGAGCAGAGGGGGGTCATCATTGGCCATATCATCATGCTCAATTACTCCTACATAATAACACCCAAGGAAAGCTTTGGACACCAAATCAGGGTAGCTTCTTGTCAGAGAATACATGGATATGACAAGAAGGTGACATACCCTAATCCCACAGGGACAGGGATATTGAAACCCTCCCAGACCTCATCCTGTGTATCTCCTCATTTGGCTGATCTTGACTTACACTATCTATCTATTTGTTACCAGGGATTGAACCAAGGGGCGCTCACCCACTGAGCTACACTCCCATCCCTTTTTATATTTTTGAGACAAGATATTAAGTTTCTGAGGATGGCTTTGAACTCGTGATCCTCCTGCCTTAGCCTCCCAAACCACTGAGATCACAGGCATGTACCACCGCACCTGGCTTGACTTACATCCTTTAAAGGCGATTACAAGTAGAGCATTTTCTCAAGTCATTCTAGTGAATTATCCAACCTAAGGAGTCACAAGAAGCCCCAGATTTTTAGCCAGTCAGAAATGTGAATGGCCTGGGACCCAACTTATAGCTGGCATCTGAAGGGGAACTGTCTGGTTGGGGACCATACCCTTTAACTCATAAGGTATACGCTAGCAGAGCTGTAGGGCACTATGCCTGTGGGTGTCAGGACACGCCCCTCCCACTTTCAGTCAATTCAAATGCTCTGGCCTCACATCTTTCATCTGCTACAATGAGGGCAACTACTGACCACTAGACATCTTCTCCCACTTAATAACATCTACAATGTTTGGAGGACTTGTTATCCCAGACAAGGTTCTAAGACCCTCTAAGTGTAGTGATTCAATCCTCAGGGAAACTTCATAGGATGGATACTATTATTATTCCTTTTTTATAGAGGAGAGCACTGAGGCACAGAGTGGTTAGGAGACTTTCCCAAAGCCACGTGGCAGAGGCAAAAGAAGCTTCTGTCTCCAAAAGTGGCCCTAGGACAGGCTGTCACTGCTGGCTGCCCACCATCCCAATGTGCTTCTTCCTTCCATCCTCACAGTGGCCACATGCCAACGTCCTTGGGGAAGAAGGTGAGCTTTCTGATGACAGAATTATCCTGCTTTGATTGCAGCTCAGGAAAACAAATTTCAAGAACACAGCACTGGGGTTGGTTAACTATTTCTCTGAAAGTCTTTTCCAACAAAAACACAAATTAACAGCTGCATGGTGCTGAATGTAAATGAAAGTGACGAATTTCATTGCAGTAAATGAACAGGTGGAAGTTGTTCCTTATCATCACCATCATCCCCCTCATTGCAGGCTGAACCTCTCCTCGATTGACATGAATCTCCTCTGTCCTATTTTTTTTTTCATTATTTAAACTCTACATTGTTAAACATTCTCTCACTCTTATTAAAGTGATCTCATGGTTTGATGTTTGCAGCGTACTGAGTGCACCAATTAAAACCTCAGGCAGTCATGGTGGTTTAAATTCTCAGATAAAATCATATAATGAGGACATCGCTTGGTCATTCATCCATTTCATTCACTCACAAATGTTTTGAGTACCTTCGCAGAGCAACATCTTAGGCAGCTGGGGCACAGCAATGCATCTGAAAAGGTCCATGTCTGCAGGGGAGAGTCAAAGGAGGAAAGAGCAAACGTGTGTGGGGGGGGGGGTGGGGGGAGGCAGGGAGGGAGGGAGAATGCATGCAGGCATATATACGTGTGATTTCAGGAAGTCAGTGATATTAAAACAGCAAGTAAAAATATGAGAGAAATACAGGACAACGTGTATAGCTGGAGTGAAATAAACTATGGGAAAGTCAGCAGCACAGTAAGTCAGAGAGGGGCCAGTTCATTCTGAATGGAGGTAGCCAGGCCTGCAGCTCCAACTTCCTTGCCTTGCCTGGGCCCATGCCATCTTGACCTTACAGTGGACAACTGTCTCACCTTCCTAACCAATCTCTCTGCTTCCATGCTTGTTCCTTTACAACCAACTCTTCACACAAGGTGAAAAACACTTAGAAAGCATAACCTAATCCCCTACTCAAAACCCTTTGAACACGTCCACCACAGCTGGAATAACATCTAAGCTTTGCACCCTGCGAGGCCACGCTTTCCTGGTACCAACACAGCTCACTCTCCAAGCTCATCTCCCTGCCCCCTTCCCTCATGCACTTGGCTTGGGAGTTGAGTCAAGTCTGCTCCTGCCTCAGGGTCCCCACACATGCCACCTCCTCCTCGTGGACACTCCCTTGGCTCTCTGCTCAAACATCACCTCCTAGACCACCCAATCTAAAATGGTCCCCCAGGCAGCATCTCCATCCCTTGCCCTCACCGCTCTTCAGAGCTGTGGGCACCTGGCTTGTGATTTGCCCGTTTCTCCACTTCCTCTGTCTTTACTCACTTCTATCCCCAGTGCCCAGAATAGGGCTGGGTACAGAGTTGGAACTCAATAAATGTATGTCAAATCCAAGAATGAGTGACTTCATTTGTATTATCACAACCAGATTACGCTGAGCAGACTCAGGACCTGCAATCTGGGGCACCCAGCTACCCACACCACCTGCCCAGGGCCAACACTTCTGGGCCCGTGAAGACAGCAGAGCGCCCAACAACACAGGCCCTTAGCAGAGCCCCAGGGATCCCTGCAACATGGGCCCCTCCTCCTGAACCAGGAACGTCTGGGGGTGAAACAGCGCTGTACTGCGGAGAGCAGCCTCTCATCAAAGAATGCAGAAGATATTAAATGGCATCTCTCCACTTCCCTGAAGGCTAAGGTTCTTCCCTTGGTTATTCATGTTGCCACCCGCTGGCACTCATAGGCAGATAAGTGATTGTCAAAGATCCTGAGCAGCTAAGGAAAAGAAAGACGCAAAACTGGGAAAGCTCTATTACACCACTTATAATTTCTTTCTCTGGGAAAAGAAAAAAATACGGCTATGATGTGATTGCTATGATGTGATTCTAGGGGCTGAGTACCTGAATCAGTTACACACTCATCTCAAAATTACTACAGAAATGGAAAGAGATCTGTGACACACAGGACCTTTGTTGTGCTGCACAGTAATCATGTAAAAATGGCTATGACTTCCTTAGTAAGGAATCCTCCTTTGGGATGATAATTAATATTGCCTTTACGTAACACTTCTTTAAAAGTTTTTCTTCTTTACTGATGTTTTCCTACCTCAGCAGTCAGCCAGTAATCAACATCAATGTCAAGCATTTTCCCTGAGACATGAATGCTATCACCTTCACATACACAGAATCATTCCCAGTTGCAAAACAAGGGGCTGGGAAGAGGAACTGGCAAAGGCAGAATTGGGCCCTACAGCTTCTTGGAGTTCCCTCCATGGGGCTGCAGGAGGAGGTCCTGTGCAGAGACTTAAGACTTAATGCAAACAACTGCTCAGTAGAGTCTCCCTTGCCTCTAAAGTGCTCTCCCCACAGGCCAGGCTTACCTGCTGTCCATGCAGGTATTTTCAAATAACTTTGGCACGGAGCATGCGATATGAACAGATACAATCTCTATCCTTGAACTGTGGTGGGGAGACAGACATATCAGAAGATTAGACAAATTATCAGAAGATTAGACAAAAGTGCAGTTCACCCATAGGTTCAACACCTATCTCTTGGGAGCTACTAAGTGCTGGGTACCATTCTGGATGCTGGGCACACAGTGATGTGCTAATGCAACAGTACATGATATTGGCACAACATGGTAAGAACCCAGCAGAAACCTCTCTCATCGGATCAAGGAAAATCAAGGAATGCTTTTCTGAAAAGGCTGCGGAGACACTGAAAGGACCCTGGAAGGCTGAAAGATGGCAGGGAAGGCATCTCCAAGACAGAGAAGGGCATGTGACAGATCAGAGCACACCAACCAGTCACTCTCCGAGGCACCTTTTCCTACAGCCCTGGGACATAAGGGCAGGCAGGGGTGCCCAAGGCAGGTCTCGGAGGCACAAGGTGGTCAGGGCCAGGAATGCTGCTGTAGGACTTAGCACTCTCCCGTAGGTGACTTTGAAGAACCATGACACCCAGCAAGGACATGATCCAATGCCCATCTCAGATAGAACTAGATTTTATTCACCACCTCTGCCTCTCCTTCCTCAGAAGCTTGAAAATGAAAAACACACACACACACACACACACACACACACACACACACACACAAAGATTAGCATATTTGGCAACTGGATACAAATACATGTCAAAGAATAGGGCCTGTAAGATTTTTTTCCAGTTTTAATTGCAGACGACGGCTAGAAACCATGGAAGGGGATAAGGAAAAAAAAAAAAAAGAGAAAGCCTTTCACAGACAAGAAAAATTAAGTTAAAAGGCAGCTTCCCAGAGACAACACCCCTGACTTAGCAATTTTGCTAGAACTATTCTTTTTCATCTCTGCTGGGACCAACTGAAGCCGCTTGGCAAACGCTTCCCACGTCACGTGTGGCCTGCTGCCCACATAACACCCCTCCGGGAGCCACGACAGGCTCCAAACTTGGCTGCCTCGGCTCCCCGGGAACGTGCCAGCCTCTGACAGATCCAGGAAGGAGTGAGAATCATATTCTCACCATGCATGACGGCCGAAGAGAAAGCTATTTTTTAAATAATAGTCTTAAGTTAATTTAGCAGTTCAACATTTCTGAGAGCCTTCAAACTTGAGTACTGAATTTCCCCATCAAGGGAAGGCTAATTTGGGAGCTCTGTGGCCCAAACTTCAACTCTTAAACATCCTATCCATTCCATTTCTACAGACAAGATACACTTTCCACTGAGAAAACGGTATTCTGAAAATACACCGATGTAATAAGACTGCTGCAATGCTATCGTTTCCAAGTTAAATCCCATCACAAGCTTCTCCGTGGTGTATTCAGCTCACCAACTACACTTTAACCCTGTAAGTCTCTCTACCTTTCTTTCTTGATTGCTTCCATACATAAACTCATATTTAATTTCTATATAATTGTCTGCCTTCCGAATAAAATTCCGCAGCTCAACAAGTGATGTGGTAATCTTCGTTATAGGAGCAGCACATTCAGTTTTACTGCCTGGCAGACCAACGTGTCTATCAGTGAAGCCATACCTGAAGCAAGGAATTTTTGTTAATCTGAAAGTAGCCACTGATGTTTAATTGACAGTTTTTGAAATATTTTAAATGTCTCCAGTTAGAATCAAAATAGAGAGATGGGTTACAAGTTAGGCTTATCTTTCTGTACTATGTAATTCTACTTACGTAATGTACAGAAAACATGTGAACTGATCTGGACTGTCAAAAGTCAGGGTGATAGGAGGCAGCTTGGGATGGGAATAATAGTGAGAGAGCCTAGATAGGCCCATGTGAGGAGCTTCCAGGAACTGCATGTATTTTGCTCTGGTACTGGACACTGTTGTAAAAATTCATCATACTGTATGCTAATGATATGTGCATTGTTCTTCATGTATAAATCAATACAAAGTCTTCCAACATTGAGGGTGAAGGGAACAGAGTACAGTCTATACTCACAAAGACCATAATGGGTCAGAAATTCAATTCTATCTTTCAAAGAACACTGGATCAAGAGAAATAACTAATTGCTTTCCTGGGCCTACTTTCATTTATTTTTCTTTAAAGAAAAACAAAACAAAGCAAAAACTCCACCATCCTAACAGTGGCATACTTAGCACCAGATCTGACATCTCTTCCTCCATACAAAATTATTTCCAGCAAAAAACCATGCAATAATCAATAATAATTATTCTTAAATCATTCTTTGGCTTTAAAACTACTTTTAAAAATGTCAATTTTAAAGTCATTTTGAAAAGCAAGTATAATATTTCTCCTATGAAATACAATATGCACTTAATGTTAAATTCAGAATTCTCATTTCTTCACTGTTTTAAATTTTAATCACAGATTAAAAACTCCCAATGGTCATATAGAATGACAGAAGTGAAGAAACTCAAGTTCTATATCCTCATCTTCAGCAGTGGTACCGTTGTTTATTTTGCAAATCTCTATTTAAATGTAGGAACACATGATCCCATAAGGGATGGAGACATGAACTGCACCTACAGGAAGGTCCAGCAATTCTGAACTGTCGGGAATTACTCGCAAAGCAGTGTGTGGAGCTGAGTTTACACATGTCAGGGCTGTCTGTGTAGCATGGAGTTCTCCATGTTAACTTACATGTAGAATATAAGCCATTATTGAAAGGTTAATAAAATCGTGTGCTAATCTGAAGTGTGTATACGGAGAAATGCGCCTTACCTAACAAAGGGATTATGTCATGATAAATCCATTTTAAGTTCAAAAGGTACTAAATATACTGTACACACTGGATAGCATTTGCTGCTGCTTCTGGTGGTGACATGGCTGATTGGGAATGGTGCCTTGCTACCACTGCCCACCACCAGCAGAAAGTATCTTTCTTTATCTCACTTAATAGCCCAGAAAAAATTCAAAATGTGAAGCCTGGTTTCTGCTGAATGCATGTAGCTTTTGCACCATCTTAAGTGGGGGAACTCTGGCATTACATATGAGCATGTATATACAGACACACAATTAATAATAGCAGCAATTATTTAGAACTTAGACCAACAAAAGATTTTATTTTTTTCAGGGAAGTATTTGATCACTGGCTTTGTTCAGAATTACCCACACATCTCAACAGTCAAAAGGCAAACTAGTTGAAGTCAGTTTGATTGTTTTTAGTCTCTGTAGACAATGAGCCCCCACAAAGCTGCACCTGGAGAAGACCATTGCCACAGCCCCACCCTCAGGAGGCAGCTGCAGTACAGCTAGAGGCAAAAGAACCCTGCAAACAAAAACTTTCTGAAGGCACAAAATAAACTGTCAAGTTCAGGCACAAAAGCTAGTTAGGCTGGATCATTCTTTTTTGTGGGGCTGTCCTGGGCACTGTAGGTATTTAGCAGTCTTCCTGGCCTCTACCCACTCTAGGCCAGAAACACATTCCCCAAACCTCCACCAGGAAGTGACAACATCTCACAAGGAGCAACACCACTGGCTCCTAGTGGAGAATCACTGTTAGAACTTCTGTACACAAACAGTTGTATGTAAAAAGATACAATATATGTGCATTATGAATTGTAATACATACTACTATTATAAATAAAAAATAAATTAGAAAAAAAAGTTTAAAAAAAAAAGAACTTCTTGCAGAGGCTATACAAGAACTCAGGCACACTGCTGGCTTCTGGGAAGGGGAGGCATTTTTTCTTTAATGGTGCCTTCTGAATTCTTTACAAGTATGTTTTATTCAACAAATACATTTACATATACAAAGGAAACTCGGGAAAGAAACAAGGCAGGAAGGAATGTTTAGGTGAGAGAGTATACCTCTGAGAAAGAGCCAGCAGCCCTCTCAAATTATCTTTCCTTTCTCTTCAGATTTCCCCAACGAACAAGAAAAACATAAAAATTAACATCTTTCTAAAAAGGTTATCCCGTGGAAGATTTTCTATAAACATGGAAATGAATGTCTTCAATATTCCAGGTCCTTTTGAAGCCGGAATTAGACAGGCAGATAGGCAAGAGTAGGATCCAGAGAACAGAGGGATTGAAATGTTATCATCACCAATAACCAGCGGTATCACTTTCTTGGAATCTCTTCCCTTACATACAACTCCCACTCTGTCACTTGGTTTGCCCAGGCCAGAACAGAATGGGAGCAAGAGACCTGAACAGGAGGGCAGGGACCCCATCCCTGCAGAGCCTGAAGGACAGCCAGTCTTGGAATGGTCAAAAGAGCAAGGATTGGGAGACAGCAGACCTGGGCTTGCGTCTCTGTTCTGCTGCTCTGTAATCCAGACCAAATCACAGCCTCTAGAGGCAGGGTGACACATGCTCCACAGTGCTGCCGGGTGGGCTAATCAATACAAAACACGTGGAGCTTTTCCCATAAATGTTATTACCTTTACTGATGGACTACATACATCCTGGTTCTCACCCAGGGGTAACTACTGGCTTCACCAGTGGTTTTAGTAACCGCCCTAGTCTTGGTTCCAGCAGCACTTACAGTAGGTTCAGACGGGAAAAACAGGCAAGAAACAGACCTAAGAGGCAGCAGAACAAGGCGGTGAAGAACAAAGGGCCTGGGACCCACTTAGGCTAGGTTCGGATGCCAGTAGGTGACCTTGGGCAAATTTTCTGCCTTCTTAACTCATATTTGCCCTGGTCTATAAGCTATGGGTAATAATTAGGTCAGTCCCTTGGTGGTACACACAGTAATTCTGTTCTATGAAGTCACTGCAGACACTGAACTATCAGCAAATCCTGAATATTGCATGTAGACAATATACAAGGCTAGGTTTCTGCAGGCCTCTGGCCACGGCATTCTCTTCAACTGATCAACACACAGCCTTGTTCTATGTGTGTTTCTGTTCAAATGCACCTTAAATCATTGTTTCATTAACATGGAACTCATGGCCAACAGTCCTGCCTGTAACCCACTCCCGAATGAATGCTGCCTAGCACACGTTACCTCCCTAATGTACATGGCAGCCCTCTTGTGCTTCAGCACTCTGCTTGAGGGCCACATGAAGCAGCAGAATCACCCAAAACCGAAAAATACAAAAATGGAGAAAACGTGGCACCTACCAGATGGAAGAAAGAACACTTGTTTACATGAGAGCTGAAGCAAAAGGCATAGTAGCCCCTTTGCTCAACCTCAGCTGGGGTTGTGGGTGCCAGGCAACTCAAATGTTACCCCACTCCATGCATGTCCACAAACAATCAGAAAAATGCCGTATTGTTTTGGGGATTATAGGTAAGTTCTAGCGATTATGTAATTTTGCAAATACACTAATCTACAAATAATAGATAGATAAATAATCTACCAATTCAGTGTGGCTCAATGCTTCAATGACTTAATACAGGTAGAACACACAGTGAGCACTCCATAAATGTTAATTATTTGGGGCAGCCAAATATGTAAATAAAATAACATGTGACAGAAACAGGAAGAACGGTATTACCACATAGGTGGTAACAGAGAACCACAGAGGAGGGAATGGGCATAGGGGAAAGGAATTCAGGAATCAAATTCCCTTCCCTAAAGCTATCTCCTACTCAGCCTTTTCACCAAGAGTTTTACTCCCATGCTAGCCATCTCTCTCTTTGCTCTCAGATCCACCCTCTACGTACTCGTACCAGTTCCCTTGAAGCATATACCGGAAAACATTTCCCAAGCTCCCTGGCCAATTGGATCTTCCTAGGGTTGGCCTATAGGAGGGTAGGAGGGGAGAAGAAGCCAGGGTCCCTCTCCCATCACCCTGTGCTTGGGGTATCTTCTCCAAGGATGCAGCTCTCTCCAGAGGGTCCTCTTGCCTGTTTCCAATCACACCATTACTTCCCCTGTAGTCCTGGAGGTAGAAATTTCCTTCAGTTACAAATCTCTGGGTTACCACAACATACTATTAGGTAGGTCCCCTCTTCTATCACCTAATGCTCAATTTTTTTCTGTTAGGTTCTCTGTTTGAAATACCTCCCCCAGATTTCCTCACTGGCCCAGCTGACTGACACCTTGCTAAATACTGGCTCTAGAAGATGCTATGCCCTGAAACTTTTGCAGAGATCGTCCCCCTACCCATACCCCTCACATGCACCTGTCCCTTCCACAATCCCAACTCTCTTCCTGACTCTCAGATCTCTTAGAATTGAGAGAAAATAAAAGGTTTTGCTTTGTGTTTAATTCACTACAGCAGGAATAGAGAAACATAAAGATATTACCGCTCTGTCAGCTTTTTATCAAGTTATATTACCTCCGCCACCTTTCAACATGGGCTACTCACAGGCTGCCTGTGCACTGACACAGCCATGGTTTCCCTCTACTTAAGTGCTATTTACTTTCTAGAGGCCAAGCATTATGCTCAACTCATAAATACCTTGATTAAAAAAAAAATCCAAATGTAGCCCGTGGCACACAGCCAATTCCCTCTCACAGTCAGCATCAGCCAATCTGGCTGGGCACTGCTGACTGCAGGCCTGTGTGAATGGGTCCATTAATTCAGAGGCACCTTCCATTCTCTGTGCTTTCCATTGTTTCTTGCCCCAGTGCATAAAAATGTTACGCCTGACTATAGCCATCCTCAGGCATAACAGATGAATAAATGAATTCATCTGGATAAAGGAATTCAACAGTGAATAAGATTCTGATCAGTGAATCAGAAAAGATATGGAAAGGGAGATAAGGGAAATGCTAGCTACTGGTCAAAATCTTAAGTTCCCTTCTTGGGCACATAGCAGGCTACATTTCCCAGTCAGGGGTGGCCAGGTAATCAAGTTCTAGATAATAGAATGTGAGCAGAAAGTGACACTGACCACTGCCAGGCCTGGACATAAAACCTTCCCAGGTGGGCTCCACCAGCTATTCCCCCTTCCTATGGGCTGGAATGACAATTATGGCAGGTGATTATGGAGGGCCTATGTTTAAAAAAAAAAAAAAAAAAGTGAGGGCCTATTTAGTCTAGGTCATTAAAAGACTCCTTAAAAGAGGTCATCAGTCTCCATACCTCTAAGCAAACTGTTCAGCAGGCTAAAATAAGAAAAAATAAATAAATAAATAAAAACTCATACTAGGTGCAAATGACTATAAATATAAACAGTCATTACAGAAGAACACTATTGCAGGACGCATCCCTTTCAAATGAACTGAAAGGCATGTCAGTCATCAGGTCAAGGTAACTGAGGAGGTCTAGGGGATAATCTCCGCATGTCCCTTCCAAAAGGAACCCACCTGAGCAAGTGACTCAGGAACAAGTACCTGCTCCTGGTTCCTGCGGGCAGAACAGCATGTTAACCAACTGCCTTTCCCATTCTGCAGTATAAAAACCAATAACCAGAGAAGTCAAAATTGGCCTTCCAGAATGAAAGAGCAGAAACAGAGCTGAAATGCACATGTCCAATGTCAGTGCTACTCAAAGGGGGAGGTCGGCAGAGTGGTGTCCATTTATGAAGTATTTGTCTCCGGTCTGAAAAGGTAAGTACTGAACTGGGGGGAAAGTGTTCTAGAAACTTGAATAAGAATTTCCTAGAGTAATGTCAGATCTTTGAATATAATAATGAAACTGAAGGCTTTTATTTTGAACTTCCTAATATTTTTGTTTCATTTTTCCAGTTATTTATTTACTTATTGAACCCAGGGGCACTTAAACACTGAATCCATCCTGCCACATCCCCAATCCTTTTCTATTTTGAAACAGGGCCCAAGATGCTTAGAGCCTTGCTAAGTTACTGAGGCTGGCTTTGAACATGGAATCCTCCTGCCTCAGCCTCCTGAGTTTCTGAGATTAAAGCATGTGCCATCATGCCTGGCTCCCGTAATTTATATTTATTGTGCCAGTTCATGATGAACTTTTACATATCATTCTAATTCTCCAGCCACACAGAGTCCCAAGTGAAATTCCCAAGTCTATTGTACCCTCTTCCTAGTCCCTGTACCTGTCCTCATCCTTCTTGCTTAGCAACCTCTTTTGCCCTTCCTTTCAAGATAGCAGCTCTCTCAGAAGAGGAGTGGTGGTAAATTTTCCACAAGCCCTTTGAATATGTTAGCTGTGGGCAGTGATTCCTGTCAGCCACCTCAAGGCTCTGACTAAAAGAGTTAGGTGAAAGATTAGTCATCTCACAACACAGTTGAGCTGTGATTTGAGCTCAACACAGGACTCTGCACCCAGGAAATAGCCAGCTAAGAGGAGCAATAACAAGAAGCCCCTCAATGCATCTTACCCAGGCTAACTAACCTGAGTGAGGCTCTCAGCCTGCCCAACAGAGGCCATCTGGCCCTCACCTGAAACCTGAAAGGCAAAGGAAAATGGTCTTCATTTCCCTCCTATGCAGAGAAGTTTACACACAGGGAAAAATCCCATACCCAGCTTGAGGAGAAACCAGAGGTTACTGACAAAATGAGTCATCTGAGGCATCAAGCGTGATGAAGTATTTTGGAAAAGGAACAAGATTTGGAGTTAGCATTCAGCTCTCCCAAGCAGGACTGACAGATGAGGGAGTCCTGAACTAGCTGGAGAGGAGGGAGGTGAGGGGGAGAGGATTACACACAGTCCTTGAAACTGGATGAAGAGGACAAACAGAAAGACAGCAAAGATATGACAACAGAATGAGCAAAGGGAAAGCATTGGTGGGGCAGACCTAGGCAGTGCCACCCTCTCTCAGACCACGGCATGCTGGGGTTTGGGGTAGGTCTGGTCCTGGGCAGGACATATTGTTGACTATGTTCAGTGCATAAAGGCAGTAATTTTAACATAAGCCAAAACAAGTCTCTTTCAAAGTTAATAAGACATACATCATCAGAGAGATAAGAAAAGGAATATGGGGTAAGTACATGAGTGACTATCCTATCATGCCCCCATTCTTGTTGGATCTTTGAAATATTTAATACTTTTTATAATCTTAAGTAAAGCCAAAGAACAAATACGTGATGCTGTTTGGAAGCCCCCTACCATGAACAGGAACTGGAATATGATATAGTCAACACCAGGCACTACTTGTGAAGAAACCCTCTCTGCTGCTCCATGCTTGTACTCGCAAGAAGGCGTGTGGCTGGTCCAAGCCCCACCTTACCCTTTGGCCCAGAAGGATGCAGGGCTGAGCCCACTATGCCACTCTAACAATGGGCAATGGCCATTGAGAGTGAAGTCTCACGACTCTGAGGTGCCTCGGGGACTCAGACAGGATGGAATGGAATACCTATGTGCACCACAGGCAAGGGCCAGGAAGAGGTGACACTGCTTTCCTGACAATCTTGCCAAAGTCTGTATCCACCAACAAAATTGCTCAAGAGGTGTCGAAGACCAGCTTCGACAAGAGGTCTCGAGGGACGAATGGTGGGCGAAGAGTCGGTGCGATGGAGAGACAGACACAAGAGTGCAAATGCTGAAATTAATCTTTACTGGAAGTTACCAGACCTTTATAAGAATTTTTCTGGCAAATTGACAGTGGTTTGTAATTACAAAGCAGTGTAGCATAAAGAAATGATATTATCTAAAAGCAAGGCTTCTATTTTTATTTTATGTTCTGTCTAAAAGCTGATCTATTAAATATTGACTCCATATACTCTGCCAAGAACAGAGTCATATGTCCATGACCAAGGAGACAACATGGGAGTTGGTCCCAACCCTTCAAAGGGGTATCAAAGCCTACCCTTAATTAGATGTGCTGATCTTCATGTTCCCCTTAGTGTTAGCCGAACATTTGTTCCTTTTTATTGTGTCCTATTTTATATTAGCAGTTCTCTCTGTGTTCCTTATTAACATGCATACTCTGAGGAGTAGAAAGGCCTAGGGTAGTGACCTGAGATATAAATTAACAAAACATATGTTACTTATAATAAAAATCTTTAAAGGACTTTACTAGAGTTGTTTCTGTTGAAAAAACTTCTTTTAGAGATGGCTATTCTGGGGTGTCTCTATTTGCATCAGAGTGGGCTTTACAGAAGACTCTGCACTACAATCTGTACAGAGTGACTTATTTTCTGAGATTGTATACTTTTCTTGGAAAGTTATGTTAACTCCCTCTTGTCCAATAATCAATTGTCCAGTCACCAAAATACCCATTAAAAAGAAACCAAGAATAAGCCAAATTATTCCCACATTTATGCTGCGCTCCCCCAGAGGATGAATGCCTTGCATCATCCACCTAAGGAAAGCCTTGCTTATTCCCTAGTCATGGGAGGGGCACAGCAAAGAGGCCTATTCCTGCCCAACGCCAGGCAAAATAAACACACTACACAGCCAAGGCCAGGCACCGGCAATTCATAAAATGTGACCAATGTCCTGGGAACCACAGAAAATTCTAAGCACATTCACTGAAGGCCTGAAATTACATCTAAGACCTGCCATCTAAGTCCTTGTTTCTTGTCTCTTTGCTTTGGATGCCAACAGGAAAACTTCATTAACTTTTAATGCCGTAATCTGGATTTGTTGATTAACGTATTTCAATGTCTGTGCTACCTGAATAAAAAGAAACTTTTTTCCACCTAAAAATAAGATTGCCTTAGGCTTCTTCATTCAGCTCACACACTGCCATGTGCTAGCCACAGGAGGCATGAAGAATAAGAGCCCTGAAGGAATTTACAGTCCAGACAGTCCCATGATGACTACAATGCATTCTAACTTCCATCCTTTCTCCACTTTCTTCAGCAGTGTGTATTCCCATGATCTATGGGGTGGTTTTTATCTTCACCAGGAACATGGCATCTTTATCTTCCAGTCACATCTCAAAAAAATGAGGCTTAGAAGCTGGTTCTTTGAGAAATGAGAGCATCACAGACCAGGCACATGCTGAACCGACCCAACTGAGAAACATTTCCCAGGGATCCCCTCGCTTAGCAGAGGCTCCGTGGCTGTCAGATGGAGAGACTCATTGGATCTTAGAAGCTAATATTCCTCCTGATCTTTATACACATACATCCAGGCATACCAGGACAACTTCTTCCTACCTCTATAGTCCAGACCTGGGATGTCCTCTAAAGGCCCATGTGTTGAAGGCTTGGTCCCAGCCCATGACACAACTGGGAGGTGGTAGAACCTTGTGTAAGCCAGCTTTTCATCTCTGTGACCAAAATACCCAACAAGAACTTAGAGGAGGAAAAGTTTATTTTGGCTCATGGTTTCAGAGGTTCAGCCCATGGTCAGTGATTCCATTGCTCTGGGCCCGAGGTGAGATAGAACGTCAAGGCATAAGGGAGTGGTGGATGAAACCCTGATCACCTCATGGTGGCTGGGGAGCAGAGGAATAGAGTCACGCAGGCTTCAGGGAAGATAACCCCACCAGGGCATGTGCCCAGTGAATCACCTCCACTAGTCACATCCTACCTGCCTTATAGTTACCATCCAGTTAGTCCATGCAAGCTAGCATAAACTGATTAACTTACAGCTCTCATGATCTGATCATGTCTCCTCTCAATATTTCTGCATTAACCCAAGAGCTTTTGTGGGATGCTTAATATCCAAATCACAAACCTCTAAGAGGTGGGGTCTAGTGGGAGGTGTTCAGCACACTGGGGTGTGCCCTTGAAGGGAATAGGAGGACCTCACCCTTTCCTCTTCCTCTCTTTTGGTGTAGCGGCCATGAGGTGAATGGGACTTCTCGACCATGTTCTTCTGCCAGGATGTGCTGCCGTGCCACCGTCTCAAAAGCAACAGGGCCAATCGTGAAACCTCCAAAACTGTGAGCCAAAGGAAACCTTTTCTCTTCATAGGTTAGCTTTTGTCTTAGATATCTGTTACAACAAGGGAAAGCTGACTAGCACACTAAGTCAGAAGGGACACTACTGTATAATATGGTGGAGGGAAATGGTGAGTCCACTTCATCACCTTCAGGAAGGCCCAACTATTCTCCCACTTGGCATAGGGATTGCCTCTATGTGTCTAGGCCACATGCTTTATATGCTGAAGGCTACTTAAGAGATGCTAAGAAGTATAAAGTCATCTGTGATGTGGCTTTCAAGTTATAAATGTCAGTGATAGTGAAGTCTGCTGTTTCGGGAACTCTTCCAACAACAGGCAGACAACAGCCCCAATCCTACGGCTCTGGGGGAGGCTGACAGACAGCTGCTCTTTCGGTAGTCGTTCCCAAAGGAGCCAAGAGGCCCCTCCAAAGGCAGCTAGGTATGGCATGCTGAAGGGGGAAAGTGACAACATATTTGGTAGCAGAAAGATGCAGCCCAGGAGTCCCACACACGCCAACACGTCTGCCTGTTCTATGAAGGCTGTCAAACCCACACAGTGCAGAGCCGAGAGCAGGAGGGAGGTACAGATACTGCCAGAAAAAAAAAAAAAAAAATTGCAGCACAGTAAACACAAAGATACTCATCTTTCCCTGAGCCAAGGAAACTGAATAGCAGGGACCCAAGAACCAGCTCCAGGCTCCTGGGCCAGCCTGATTTCCCAATTGTCACACGTGGCAACCACTGGAGAGCAGCGAACAGATGCCCTATAGCCAGCCCTGAAGGTACCTCTCAGGTGTCCAGTGTCTGCAATACAGTCACATTCCCAGTAAGCAGGGGGTGGGGTGTACACATGGGACAGGAAAGAAAGGATTAAACACATTTATTTTAGACAAAATCCCACATGCTTAGAGATTCAAAATCCCTGTAAGTTTCCAAAGAAGACACTTCCTGTTCCTCTCAGAAGGACAAACTCTGAAGGTGACAGCTAAAGAAGCCACAGATAAAAGTCACATGGTTGCATAATTTTTTACTCTAACATGAATGTTTTTATTCACATCAAGACATTCATCTGCTTGTGGGTTGCTGGGGTGTTCTCTCCTGTGATGTGGTTAGTGATGAAGTGTATTCAAAGACTGACATACATAAAAGGAACAAGAATTAGAAATATTTAACATTTCCTTGCATTGGTCCCATAACCTTGACACCCAAATCCTATCAGCCTGCAAAATGTGTTGCTCCAGGTTTACCAAGGTAACTCTCAAGGGGAGCTTCAGCAGTGACATCAAGAGCTACCGCCAATCCAGACAGCTGAAATAAGGAAGTACTTAGGAAATTGCTTCCTTCATAAAATATGTTCATAATTGGAGACAGAAAATGTACTCCTAGAGCAATGGTTCCTCAATATAGCCAGAGTGCATCGATTTTGCAACGTTTCCACACTTTCCAGTTCAGTGGCTTTACTTACATTCACATCGTGACCCTGGGTGTGCCAGGCCTGGGTAGGGCTGCTCTGCCCTTCATAAGGGTAAATAACCATAACAAAACAATAAATTGGCATTTGATAATGATTGAAGTAATAAGTAGCCTTCTGCTCCAGTCACTTTGCTAAATAAAATATTTTTGTCCGATTAACTTGAAAGATCAATTTTACCCTCTACACCCTTTACCAGATAGCCAGAAATGTCCCCTCAGGACCACAGGTGGCACTGAAAAAGCCAGTAACCTAGGACCAAAGTATCTTTTTGATGTCTTGGTCCTCCCTTTTTCAAGGGCACATATCCTGAACTCTGTCCTCAGACAGGGCTGAATACTTACATGGCCTAATGGATTCTTCTCTAGTGTCTACTTTAGAAAAGAGATCACTTCTGAAACCAGAAAGAAAAAAATTTTAAGTTCCTCTCTGTTAAGGGAGAGGAACTTCATCACTAACCACACCACATGATCTACTGCAAACTGGCTGAAAGGGGCTTGTCTCAATGCTGCTTCTCACTGTTTGGAACCAGACTGCCTAAAAGGCAGATAGTCTCCTCCCAAAACACATCTAACGACAGCTAGTGGGGGACCCGTATCACTTTAACACGCAGTGACACTTATTTAAAATATTATCTTGCCTGTTAAGATCCAAATTCACCCATTATTAGTTTGTAGGAGTACAGTTGGCAAGGGTGGTACATCCACACAAAACTGCTCTCTGTTCCAAGTCTCAAGAGGCATTAAACCAAAGCACTTACCAATCCTAATGCTTTCTGGACTAGACTACATTAATACATATACACAGTTCCAATTATACTTGTAGACACAATTTTTTAAAACACTATTCCAAAAAATTAAAGAGTTTGCAATAGAAGATGGAGCCAATTACAAGCCTCTTCATTCAAATATAACAAATTACTCGCCACTGCTTCACCTTGAAAAATAAAACAAAAAAGAAGCAGTAAAGAATCATTTTAGAAATATATCTACTATGTGCTTCTGATTTGGCTAATATTTTCCTTCTGCACACTCCTATATACCCAAAAAAGGTGGAGGGTAAGGAAAGGAGGGAAACATGTCCACTAACAGACATATATCTTATAAAGTCCTTGAGAAGAAGGGGAAAATATAAAGACCACACTGCAGAGACCCATCTTCAAGATGACAAGTACTCTAAAACTAACCAAAAAACTGGTTGACCTTATTGGTAAGGACATGCTGTACAAATTTCTTCTGCAAAAGCCTGATTATATTTAGTCTGAAAGAAGGCAATTCCTTCTTTTTATTGTCTGTGGCATGTAATGACATTCACAGTATTAACATCTGTGTCAACCAACTCTGAGCAATACGAGAGATTTCTGTGCTGGGGTTGGGAGTACAGGCTGACCCTGAAGTCTTCCACCATCTCCAGCAAAGTCTGGGCTCAAAAAACTTACTGAAGGCCAAGGTTGAAAGGAACTGAATCAATGTTGGTGTGTAGCCCCCTTCTCATACTGGCTTATGTCTGGGACAGCTTTGAGATGAAGGAATGGGTTTTGAAAATGGATTATTATAATACAGAAAAAGTTTCTAACTCAAATCACTCTGATAACCAAGATTTCTAGAGAATAATCCTCAGCATCTTTGTCATCATCAAAAATACCTCATTCATAAGTGATGATGTAAGCTAATGAAATCAATATGCATAGGCCTCAGGACTAAATAACATCAATGTACTTTCTGCTATTATGTTTTCATAGATATTTGGTACATTGGACAACAATTTTCCTTGTGAATACTGGGATCAAGTTCCCCTGCGCAGTAGGTGACATGAATCACAACAGCGGTAAGACTATCAGATTCAAAAAACATTCAATTATCTTTCATATCTGGATTATTTTTCTCTAATGACAGCCACATAATTAAGGACTCAACCTTAATTTTACCTTAAGAATCAGACAAGCTGCTTCCAAAGTAACTTGGGAACTACTGCATCACCTCTGAATCTGTACTATTTGTAAAATTCATGGTCACAGAAAAACCAAAGAGCCATTTACTTCTAGCCTTTGCAAAACTTTAATGTTCAAGTCATCTTAAATATCATTTCCTGCAAAGCCAAGTATATAACATTAATGAAAATTTATAGCCACTTCTACCTGTGTCTATAGATAAAGAAAACATTGAAGAGGTCCTTTCTAATTCCTAAATTTCAAAATAGTACACCATCATAGCTTTCGTAGAGATTGTACCCAAAAGTATCTTTTCCGGGGAATAATAGACTCCCTCAATTTCTTCTTGGGCTTATGCTTTGGTTTTTCTACCTTTCTTAATTATACCTAAACTGTGAAAGCATTTGTAGATAGAGGTCATTGGTGTACAATTCAATCTTGAAAGATTAATAAAGCAGCCATCATAGAGGACGGTGACAGAGTAGCCAAGAAAAAACTGTCATCTCATTTTCAACACTTACCCCTTTCATTTTATATTTTGGATAAAAGACATTATAGAAGGCCTACAAACAAAATAACCTAGTTGATAAGCTCTGCACCTTGCAACAGCAGCCTTGCAACAGGAACCTGCATTTGTGTTTCCTGTCTTCCTCCCTACCCTCACATTCAGAGCATTTCTAAAAGTAAGCCACAGCAAAGAGATGCCTATGCAAGGCCTGATTTTGCAGTACCTATTCAGGATCTGAAACACAGGATGATAGCAGGTGTTTCCAGAGTTCTGTCTGGGCCACATACCTTCCCATCCTCTGGTGCCCTTCAGCTGTGAAACCTCAGGTTGATCCCTTCTCAATTTTTTGCGGAGGAGGTACCGGGGATTGAACTCAGGGGCTCTAGACCACTGAGCCATATCTCCAGCCCTATTTTGTATTTTACTTAACAGGGTCTCACTGAGTTGCTTAGAGTCTCACCATTGTTGAGGCTGGCTTTAAACTCATGATCCTCCTGTCTCAGCCTTCCAAGCTGCTGGGATTACAGGCATGTACCACCATGCCCAACTCAAGTTTTATACCCACATTTTTCTTCTTATTATTACCTGTGGACCACGTCTCTCCAAATACAAAATCTCAGAGCTGTGAATTCCAAAACCCACCATGGACCAATGCAACACAAAATAGGCATTCTCCTCCTTTTCCACACCTAGGTCAAAGGTGCTAATTGAAAATACCAGGAAGATGCACTGGAGTGGTGCATACCTGTAATACCAGCTATTCAGGTGGCTAAGGCAGGAAGATCACAAGTTCTAAGCCAACCTAGACAACTTAGCCAGACCCTGCCTCAAAATTAACAAAACAAAACAACAACAACAAAAAATTTTTTTTAAGGGCTAGGAATGTAGCTCAGTCCTAGAGCATCCCTGTGTGTAAGCCCCAAAACCTGAAGGGAGAGAAAGAAGGGGGGGGGAGACACTAAAGATGCCTTGTACCTTCATTCCTTTAAGTGGTAAAGGGAGTCTATAGTTCTACCCAAAACACCTTAATACCTAGAGAGAACACTTCAAGTAATAAGACCACCAGGTGGTATGCACTAGAAACAAATTATGACCAAGTCTATAATCTTCCTTTTCAAGCGTCAGATGGTCACGTAGGGAATGACCAGGCTTCCATCTTAAATTGGCCAGAACAGCTAAAGTCCCATTTAGTTACATTTCATCCAGTAACAGAACTATAGTAGTCCAATATTAACCTTAAATAGGTTTGGTTTCCTTACACTTCATAACTTTATAGCATCTTTCCATTTCAAAGCAGGTGCTCATCAAGTCTCCATGCAAAGTTTTCTAAGATATAATAAAATAAAAATCTGCCCCAAATTGCTCAGATGGCCTGGGCTCAAATACAGAACTCCAAACTCCACAAACCACGTGATAGCAACCAAGTGACTCCCCAAGCCTGTTTTCTTGTGTGTCCCACAGTGGTCATCACAGGGCCTACTCAGAGAATGAGGATTCATGAGCTAAGGCCCAGGAGCACAGCCTATGGCTTCACAGCGTTCTTAAGCCCACTACAAACACTAGCAGTTATTATGACTATGGTTGCAGTTGCTCTAAGAGAGTAACAAATTACCAGAGTAATAAATTAACAAAATGGCAGTTCTAGATCCAGTGCACAGCCTGGAACCAAGCAGCCAGGTGCGTTACACTTTGACTTTGCTGACAGCTACTTTGTCAGGCAGGTGTGACAAGAATGGTAATTTAGTGGCTGAGAAACTGCAACACCCTGTTCTCCTTCAAACAGTCCCCAGATAAAGCATGTTTGATGTACAGATAAGAAAAAAAATATCCAAACTTCTGAATTCATCAATAACTTGGACTGGAGAAATAATAGAGCCAATAAAGTTTATCCAAGATCTGAGACCACTTACAGCATTTTTAATATTCACTTACAAGGTCACAAAGAGCAGATCCCCTTGATATAACTTGCATGATACCCCAAATGAAATTTGATATTTTCATCAAAATTAAATTTTAACAGTCACTGGGGAGATAATCCTAAAATTCCGTTACTGGAACCACTGCCAAGTTACACCTGTTTCTTTCCCAATGGTTTTCACAGTGCATGCCTTGAACCAGCAATACCAACATCATCTGGGAAGTTGAGAATGAACAATCTCAGACCTCAGCACATGCCTTATTCAATCAGAAACTCCGGTGGAGCCCAGCAGTCAGTGATTTGGAAACAAGCTAATGTCTGAGAACCGGTGGGCTAGACCACTAATTCAGATAGCTCTTCACCTTAAACTATCTTGCATTTTCCTGCTCCTTACGAACTTGTGATAGGATGATGTCAACTGTTCCTATTTTTAATTCCTCATGATGAGACCGAGGATGATTCATTCAGCACCTTCTGTGATCGTTTAAATAGTAAGGATCCTTCTCTCACACCCCTAATGGAAGGTGAGTGCTGCCTGTTATTTCTGATGTAATTACAGGAACGCTTTAGGAACAAAAACTTGTCCTTTATTGCCCTCAGTAAAAGCTGTAATAAAGAGTTATAATTCTAATACTCCATTCTTTTCTGTAATGTGTTCATCATAATGTATCCTTTGAAACCAATCTTACCACATGTCATAATCAGGAAACAGACCCTGGGATCCAATTTAGTTTATTTTAAATAGAGATCAAAACTGCATGTCTTTGGAAAAACCTTTTTCATTTGATGAGAAGTATGCATCCACTATGTGGCTTTCTCATTTATCTAAGAGAAATATGCATGAAAGGGGGAAAAAGTTGATTTAACATTTCCTATGGGTACTAAGGTGACCTTACAATATTAAATCGTCTTCCCAGACACCACCTGTCATCTGACTCAAGTAATTATCGAAGCAGGAAACACAAAGGGGCATTTCCTAAACAATAAATAAAACTTTTTCTATACCTTTAATTTGTTGAGGTGTATATTAATTCAGAGGAGGTAATTTCATACCTGCTGTGAGGTCTCCTGATGAATTGTGAACACCGACATGTTATTAATTTCCTTTCCTTTGTGATTAATTTCACACGTAGGCTGGACAAGAAAGGCGAGATTAATGATGTCTGGGAGACAATGCTCAGTTCTTGTAAGATACTAAATCAACCTCAAGTGTTCAAGTAAATAGAGAGCCCAGATAAGGAAATGATAATGGAATCAGCTCTAAGAAGTGTCCAAAGTGCCATGTAAATATTAATGCCCAGAAACAGAGTGTTTAAACTGTAAACTCTGGTTAACACTCTTTTGAGAGGGGAGGAGAATAGAAGCTGAATTCAGAAGATTATACTATGCACCATAAACTTACGCCCTTACCACTGACTGAAGACCTGGATTTATTCATTATGCTACAATTCCTAGTTTCCAAGGGTCCCTCTGCATATCACTCAGCCTCTCCACTCTTCCCCTTGTCTTATATTGACTCTCCTAATGATGATCTCAGGACTCCTAGACCAATACATGTGAAGAGACAGGTTACCCTCCTCAGCACATAGGAAGTAAAGGAGTGAGAATGCAGTCTGACCCTGCAGCGATAATTTTTCGTATACATGGAAATCCTATTCATGATAATACCTACAGTGAGAATCTGCCATCTGCAAGGAAACTTGTGACTTTCCTGTCACAGCCTCCTGAGTAGCTAGGATTACATATCTGCACCATCATGCCAAGCTTTTCTACTAAATCATTCAGTGTCCATTAGAATATCCTATGTCTTCAAACTCTTCACAGAAACAATCCTGACCAACCAAGATCTATACCTAACTTCTACTGCTAGATGCAGTAATTGGTTATCAGCTACAGCAGTGCTAACCAACAAGGGAGCCACTTACCACATGGCAACTAAAAACGAAAGAAAATTTAAAATTCCATGTCTCAGATGCATTAGCTACATTTCAAGAGCTCAATGGCCACGTGGGACCAGTAGCTGCCATCTTGGATAGTGCAGTTACAGAACACCCCCAATCATCGTGAAAAGTTCTGCTAGATAGTGTTAGTACAGAGATATTTCAGGACTACAGCTTCTCACCTTATGTTTTTACCAACGCCTTCAAGGGCAGATTATCTGCACCACAAAACTAATTAAGGGCCTCATCAGATTAATTGTGGCCATGCCTATATGTCTTTAGGTTGCATCCTTTAAGGAACAGCATTCCTTGAGCAGTTAGGTAGGTCATTTGACAAAGTTATCAATGAATCAAAGTAGACTGACCTCAGAGAACAGAAAGCATCAGAACTGAGATGCAATAAAAAACTATCCTAAGTCCTTCGGCTCAGGAAGAATGCAACCTGTGCAACTGCACCTCTGGAGACATAAAGCACAAACCACAGGCACATGCATGACCACCCATGCGGGTGCATCCCTGAGGCACACTTTCCAGGTGAGAAGTTAATCTTTACACAGCCTCAGCAAGACAAGGTCCCTAAATTTGGTCTCTTGTTTCTAATTATTCAGAAAGTAATGTTGGAGAACAATCCTCAAGCCACTATTTCCTCCCAATCACTCACCAAATTGCTTCACTTAAGTTGGGACAAGAGATCAGCTTTTGTTGATGACAATCTGACAGCAGGATATGTGGAAAGAATTATTTAGAAGACTTCCAGGCCACAGTAAAAACATGTATCGAAACACACTGTATATAATTTTACCAACTAAAAATAAAATAAAATTTAAAAGCATTGTGATAAAATATTTTTACAAATTTAAAACCTAAGAAACTCTGGAGATAGCTTCAGTTTGAGAAAGGATCCTAAAATAGTGTTGGTTACTGCTGGACTAGAACAGCTGGAGTGAGCAACAGGTGTACAGAGGCAAGGTCACTGAGCTGACCTTGCACTGTTATGACCTACAAGTTTTCTGCACTTGGCATTAACTTCTCTCTCCTGATGGTTTTCCATTGCTTTACCCCTCCCACCATCCTCCTACTGTCTGTTTATAGGCCAGTGGGACTGACCTCCACACCAAAAACCAGTCTTCATAGCTGTCAACACAGGTCTCTGAAATCGTGGCCCTAAGTCAGCATGACACCTTTATTGCCAAATCCTTTAGGTTATCTTCACATTCCCCTTGAATCCCAGACTAAAAGTGGTACACAGGTCAGACCTGGGCCTCTCACTAAGATAATGAATGGAAACTTTGGGGAGCTAGGACAAAAAACCAAGCTGGAGAGTTTTCTAATAAATTCAAATCAATTAATCCAGTGTAGTGGGGGGGGGGGGGGGCGGCTAACATGTTCCTCCTAGAGTCTATGAAAGTCCTCTAATCCTGGAGAAATGCCTCCATCTCCTCTCTCTCAACAGTCAACTCAATCACATCAGTGACTCCTCTCTTCTCAGCATTACTCACCTTTGCTTGAAAACCACAGCCAACTACATTAGTATGGGCTCCTGCCTTAACCATTTCCTACCCAGGAGCTCACAACCATTTTCTATTCAGGTGGGCCTTTTCCCAGCCTCAGTCCCACCCCACCCACCAGTCCACTCCTCAACACCTGCTGGATGAAACCACAGGAGCAGCTACAGCTGACCCTTTCCACATCGATAAGGTGCCTTAGATACCACCAATCTCGAAAGTCAAATGTGGCCTTCCTCAACCGGGAAGGGTTACTTCGCTTAAGTCACTAGACTTAAAGTAGACTCTCCCTCTCACTGTCAGGTTATTTTCTCTATCAGAACACATCTCTCTACCCCCCCAGGGACCCAAACTTTCCCTTTTGGGTGTGGTAACTCCCCTAACCAGACCGTCAGCTCCCCCAAGAACAGGGCATGTCTTACACTTCTCAGTATTTCTGAAGAGTATTTCAGGCATAATTTTACACAAAATCAATGCTCCACAAATATTTGACAATCCATTGAAACTATAGCTTCTATTCATGTTTCTACATTCATTATTCTGACAGTAGATACTTGGACCACTAAGGCCATCCCTCTTCAATACACAGTTTGCAAGGCACTTAACATCTAAACCTCGGTTTCATTCTCTATGCAACAGCAGTAATATCATTATTAGTACCTTCTCCACAAGGTCGAAGGGTGGAGGAGATAATGGTAAAGCACTTAGCAGGGTACTTCCCGCCCACCAAGCATTCAATGAATGTTGCCTCTCCTCCTCCTGTTCTCCCATTAAGTCTCCTTAAGAGAACAATAATGCAGCATGGAAATCATGTTTGAGACCAATGTTCAAATTCCAACTCAGCTCAAATCCTGGCTGAGGGACCTTGGGGAAATTATTCAACTCCCCAGCTTCAGTACATTGTGTTTCACTTAATGACAGGGATACAGTCTGAGAAAGTTGCTGTCAGTCTATTTCATCATTGTGTGAACATCACAGTGTGTACTAACATGAACTGAGAGACTATGACATTACCAAGTGACATATAGTCTTTTTTTCCTCCAGGTACTGGTGATGCAGCCCAGATACGCTCTACCACCAAGCTACTAAGAAGCAATCATTAGCCGGGCGTGGTGGCGCACGCCTGTAATCCCAGCACTTTGGGAGGCTGAGGCAGGAGGATCGCGAGTTCAAAGCCAGCCTCAGCAATGGCGAGGCACTTAGCAACTCAGTGAGACCCTGTCTCTAAATAAAATACAAAAAAGGTCTGGGGATGTGACCCAGTGGTCGAGTGCCCCTGAGTTCAATCCCCGGTACCACAAAAAAAAAAAAAAAAAAAAAAAAAAAAGAAGCAATCATTAGCTCTTTTTATTTTTGATTTTGAGACAGATTCTTGCTAGGTTGCCCAGACTAGCCTTGAACTTGTGATCCTCCTGCCTTAGCTTCCTGGAGAGTTGTTATTACAGGTGTTGCTATTAACAGGCACCTGGCAGGTAGTATGATCTTATAGAACTACCAATGTATTATTCAGATCACCGTTGACTTGACCTTAAGGTCATTATGTGGCACATGACTGTATTTTCAACTATAAAGGGAAATAATCTTAAGGGATTAGTCTAAGGATTAAATAAGGAAATATAGAAAGAGTTTTCAGTACACAGTAAGCAACTCAATTAGTGGCATTGATTTAAATATTTCTAATAGCTAGAAATGCTCCCTCACTCTCTCTGCTTGTGTCCCTACCACCTCTCTCCAGTCACATTCTTAAGGCAAGTCCCCAAAAGATTTTAGCTGACAATTCCCCTGGCTGACAGGTGAAGGTCTTAAATCTATGAGTGAAAGAAAATTACATCAAAAGTCACAGGGAGACCCGTTCTTCATAACATTACCACCTCACCAAACTCCAAATAGTATTACACATATTTCACACTTGGTACTAGTGAGATCTCTCCTGAAAGGAGGATACACTGGTGTAGGAGCCCTGTTTGGGGAGATGGCTAAGATTGCAGTTGACTACGGGCTTTGGACATGTTTGGGCATTGGCGCCTTCCGTAGTCTCACGGGACTTGGCCCGGGATCTTGCGAGACTTGGCCGGAGATCTCGAGGGACTTGAGTGAGATTGCTGATGAGGTCTGCGCCATTTTGGAGGTTAGAGAAGCGTGGACGGCGTGTCGGGGTGTAGTTAGAGCCAGAGAGAAAAGTTATCAGAATAAAGAGCTGTTTGTTTCCAGTTCGTCTCTAAACTTCTTCCCGCGGCTTCTTTGCTCCAAGCGGCCATCGCTTCAGGCAACTACACACTGGTACTACTGGGTTGTTTTCTTTTGATTGTGTGTGTGTGTATAGCGCTTGGAATCAAACCCAGGGCCTCACACGTGCTAGGCGAGAACTCTATTACTGAGCTTCGAGCCTGCCCCTTTTTATTTTATTTCGAGACAGCGTTTTGCTAAGTCAGTGGAGTTGCCTTGAATTTGTCATCCTCTTGCCTCAGCCCCCAAGTTGCTGGGGTCACAGCATGCCCCACCATGCCTGACAATATTGTTTCTTTAAAAATCTCGATTAAAATAATACTAACAAAGAACCCAAAGCATGAAATAATATTCAAACAAGGAGATGAAATGTGACCACTCCATGAAAGGCGGCCCCAGCCAAATCACACTCCAACTGGGAAGAAAAATAAATCCTACTCTTTCAGACCAATTGGCAAGTTTTTGAAAATTCTGAGGGGAAGTTAGAAGAGAGTACTGAGGATGCTACTCCCCACTGCCCAAGGGCCCCAGGCTTCCGCCTGGACCATGCTAGAATCAAGGGGCTCAGGGGGCCTCCTTGGCTCAGGGCCTTCATTGCAGGCGGAGGCTGGAGGGCAGGAGGCCAGCATTCAGAAGTTAAATGAGTTACCAGGTAACAAGGTTCCCACCAGAAAAATGCATCTTCTAGGCCACAGTCTGAATACACAAAGCCAAAAGATGACTTCACTTCCTTCCCACAGCTCCCAAGCCCAGCCCAGCCTAGCCCCAGGGGCCCCAGCAGTCCAGGCAAGGCACTGGAAAGGCTCTGGCCAAGCAGACAGGACCTAACCCCAGCCTCACTCAGGGCCAGGAACAGGGTGAGGAAAGCTTGTTAGAATCCATCCTTCACCAGGGTCTAGAAACTCTAACTAGCTGGGAACGCACTGACCATCCCCAACCCTGCATGCAGCTCCAAGTTTCCTCACAAACTGCCACCACCTCCAGCTGTCCTTATTCCTTTCTGGCCAAAGCCTGCCTCGGGGCTTGCAGATGTTCTTTGCTAAAACTATTAAGTCAGTTCGATGCTCTGCAAGCTCCTTGCCTGAAGTTCCCCACAGTGTCAGATGACACTAACGATCCCAGCAGAGCAGCATTCTTTTGCATTACTGAATGCTCACCAACCAGCCCCTGGTGTCCATGAGACTTACCACACCCCCTCTCAGGACCTCTATTACCCCTTTTGCAGTGAGGGAACTGAAGCATGCAGGGTGTTAAAGTAACCTGCTCCAAGTCACAGCTGATTGATGGGGAAGCCAGGATGCAAACCCTGACTACAGTCAAACTGCAGATGCACCAGCTAGCCTCTTTACCACCGTCCACCTGCTGATCACTCTGGGGGTCAGAATGCTCTCTGGAGCCTTGGATACTGGGGAGATGAAGAGGCACAGCTGTGTCTGCCCAAGGTTAGGATCCCATTCTTCCCGCCCCTCAACCTGCACAGCACCTGCACCCAGCCTCCTCACCATCCCACACACCTGGCTTGAGCAAGATGGGCTGCATTTCACAGGCATGGAAACGAGGTTTCCCTTTACCCCTGTGCCATGCTAGTCAGGCAAATGTGTTTATTGGTTTATTTGGTGTAAATCCACTCCATTCCTAGGGAAAAAAAAAAAAAAAAAAAACTGCAGCATTTGGCTCAGGCATCTGCATTTTCTCTCTCCAGATAACTCTAAAGCAATTTGGGAACCATGAAACCAATACTTCTCCGGAGCAGTCATTTTGAAGGGCAGAGTGGGAAGAAGGATGCTAGAATCCCTTAAAGAGATTTAAAAAGATATGCCATCCTATTTTAGTCAAGATTTTTTGCCACCATGACCAAAAGACCTAACAAGAACAATTTCAGAAGAGGAAAAGTTTATTTGGAGCTCACAGTTTCAGAGGCCTCAGTCCATAGATGACTAACTCCACTTCCGAGGTGAGGCAGGCAGGACATCATAGCAGAAATGTGTGGCAGAGGGAAGCAGCTCAAGATTTGGCATCAGGAAGCAGAGAGAGACTAAGCTCAGCTCACCTGGGACAAAACATATAACCCCCATAGACATCCCCCACACACACACCAGGAACCCACCCTCTCCAGCCACACACCACACACCTACAGTTACCATCCAGTTAATCCCTATCAGGGGATTAACACACTAATTGGGTTAAGGCTATCATAAGCCAATCACTTTACCTCTAAACTTTCTTGCATTATCTCTCACATGAGCTTTTTTTTTTTGGGGGGGGGGCACCTTATATCTAAACCATAACACACCCCACAAACAAAACAACCTTCTAGGGACGCAGTGAGGCGAGGAGAAGAGCTACAAGCAGTGCTCAATTGAGTTCTTATCCTGCTCCCACCATCTGGGCGGTATCTTTCCAGTAGCAGAACTAACTGGTTCATTATGCAGTTAAATTAGATCATGCAAATGTGCTCTGTAAAAACTCCAAAGCCCTCTACAAATGTTTGCTGTTCACCTGTTATTAGAGGGAACGTGACTGTCTAACTTGTGAGCTGGTACAAAGAACTATCCACCTTTTTTGTCTAAGCAACCTTGTCATGCTTCCAATGATTTAATGTTCCCTCCTCCAGAGATTCATTTAGCAGGCAAGAGAAAAGAGGTGAGTGGAAGGGAGGGAGGAAGGAAAGAAGGAACCCTAGGACCTCTTTATAGGACACTGTGGGAAAATGGTCTTTCCTAACTTTAATGTCTTATATAACCATGATGCCTCTATGGAAACCAAGAAATTAACTGCAGACTTTACTGGGATTCTGCCAGTTTTCACAGGTATATCGTCTTCCCAAGTACCCTACGAAGCAGTTACCATTTGAATACCCATACGACAAAGGCGGATGGATAAGCCTAATGATTCCATTACTTGCTCCCAGACAAACAGTGAAGACTAGCAGGACTTGGATCTGAACTTGATTCCTCTATATCTGGAGGTTCTGCTTAACCCCTATAGAGTAAGCCTCCCTAGATGTCATCATTTCCATTTTGTAGAACAAGGAAACCTGCAAAAAGCTACAGTGCTAGGAGCAGCATTAAACCCGGATGCGTCTCATTCCAAAGTCAGTTGCGCTGCAGCAATACCATCTCCCTCCACAGCACAGGCGGGATGAGGAGCCCCATGGAGCCCAAGGAAAGCCCCACAGGTGTGAAGACTATGGTGGTGGCTGACCGAAGGGAGGAGGCTGTTCCCGTAGGGACAACCTGCTCCAGGGGCACTGGTAAGCCTAAGAGCTCTTGTGTGGCTCTCAGTCTGCAGAGAGGGTCATGGAGCACTAACAAAAGAGTCTTTCGACAGGGGCATTTCTAGAGAAAGGAGTCATCAATGACAGTGCTTCCATGAAACCACCGCAATTCTTGCTTTGGGTTTTACTACCTGGTTACAAGAAGCTCCAAAGCATCCTTCTGGGGCAATTCTGCACTTCAATCCTTTCTAGCCCACTGATTTTACCATCTGAGCAACAAAAGTGGGAAGAAGAGGTTTTTCCCATTCTGGGGTCCCTAAGGAGGGCACAGAGCCAGCTCACGTGGAGGTTCCACCACAAGCCAATGCCTGGCTTCTCTCTAGCCTTTACTTGCTTGTTAGCATTACAGAAGGGGTCAGCGGCCAGCCTCAGGCATCTTGAGAGTAATTGTTCTGCTCTCTCAACCAGTGGTTTTCAAAGTGTGATCCCCAGACTAGCAGCATTGGAATCACCTGGGAAATGCAACTCTCAGTCTCCAACCCAGGCCTTCAGAATCAAGAAGCCTGCGGGTGAACTCAAAGAGCTGTGGATTGACAAGTCTTCCAGGTGTTGCTGGTAACTTCTAGACCTGGAGAACCCCCTCTTCCATGAATGATCTGTGAACGAGGAACATATTCAGAATGGTGTCTCTGCAATAAACACTCCATGATATAGAGAAGACCAACCCAGGCAGGAAGCTCACAAGCCCAGCTAGGGGAATAGGATTCATTCCTCACACAGGAAGCCGTGTAGGCCTGACCTATGCTAAGTGCTGTGTCTCAAGCTACACTTCATGGAGCTTATAGCACAGAAGAGCTAACAGATGCCAAGCCAGGAAACTTAAGAATGAAAACACAATCACAGACTATGGCAAACACTGTGAAACAAAAGAATGGGAGGGAAGCATAGTAGAGAACAATGGGGGGGTGGCTTCACCTTGGGGTGAAGGGAGAATTCACCTGAGATATAAATGAGGAACAGGAGTTAGAAAAGGAATAAGAGAAAAGGAAGTAAACAGTACTCAGCCCAGGAAAAGCTTATGCAAAGGCCCTGCAGCAGGAGAGAGCTTGGTGCCTCAGGGAAAGAAATGTTGAAAGAAGCCAAAATACCTGAGAAACAGAGGGAGGCAGGAAGAGTTGCAAAACAAGCTGGAAACAGCCTCTGGTGTTGAGACATGCGGGCCTCACAGGTGTGATTAAGATGCTATGTTAGACTCTAAGTAGATCAAGAACCTTAGGCATTAGATCAGAGACCCTGAGCCTATAAGAAAAAAAAAAAAAATGTAGGCCCAAATCTCCATCATGTCAGCTTAGGAACCGAATTCTTCAACAAGGCTTCGAAAACCACAAGAAGTAAAATCAAGAATCAATAAATAGGATGGATTCAAACTAAAAAGTTTCTTCACAGCAAAGGAAACAATCAAGAACGTAAACAGAGAACCTACAGAATGAGAGAAAATCTTTGCCACCTGCACATCAGAGCATTAATCTCCAAGATATATAAATAACTCAAAAAATTTAACACCAAAAACAAACAAACAAACAAAAAAAAAACCCAATCAATAAATAGGCAAAGGAACTGAACAGGCATTTCATAGAAGAAGAAATATGAATGGTCAACAAATATGTGAAAAAATGTTCCACATCTCTAGCAATTTGAGAAATGCAAATCAAAAGGACACTGAGATTTCATCTCACTCCAGTCAGAATGGCAATTATCAAGAATACAACAATAAATGTTGGTGAGGATGTGGGGAAAAAGATTCACTCATACATGGCTGGTGGGACTGCAGGTTGGTACAACTGCTTTCCATATGGAGATTCCTCAGAAAACTTGGGATGAAACCACCATTTGACACAATCATCCCACTCCTCGGCATATACCCAAAGGACTTAAAATCAGCATACTAGTGATGCAGCCACATCATGTTTATAGCAGCTCAATTCACAATAGCTAAACTATGGAACCAACCTAGGTACCCTTCAACAGATGAATGGATAAAGAACATGTGGTACACATACACAATGGAGTATTACTCAGCCATAAAGAAAAATGAAATTATGGCATTGGCCGGTAAATGGATGGAACAGAAGACTAGCTAAGTGAAATAAGCCAATCCCAAAATACCAAAGGCCAAATGTTCTCTAGGCAAATGTTGACTCCCAATGAGGTGGGGGGAGGAGTGGAGGTTCAGTGGATTGGAGGGGTAAGGAATTGTGGAAAAGGAGCAGGGATGATGGGGATGGGAATGGGAAAGACTAGAATGAATAAGACATAACTTCCTATGTTCATATATAACTACATGACTGGTGTGATTCTACATCATGTACAACCAGAAGTATGAGAAGTTATACTTCATTTATGTATGATGTGCTAAAATGCATTCTACTGTCATGTATAACTAATTAGAACAATTAAAAAAAGGCAAGTTATACTCCATGTGTGTATGATGTGTCAAAGTGTATTGTACTATCATGTATAACTAAAAAGAACAAATTTAAAAAAGCAAAAAAAAAAAAAAAGATGCTGTATTGGAGACTAAGCATAATAAGTATATTCCTGAATTTGAGGCAGTTCAGGCAGAATACTAACAATAAATATAACAACTAGGGGTTGGAGGTGTAGCCCAGTGGTATACCACTTATCTAGAATGCTCAAGGCCCTAGGTTCATTTCCCAGCACTTGGGGGAAAACAACATATTTTTCAGCATTTACTATGTGCCAGGCATTATCCTAAGTGATCCACAGTTTAAAAAAAAAAATGTTATCCTTACAACAAACCATATAGTAGTTTCCTTTATCATCATCCTTCCATGTCACAGATAAGGACAGAGTCAATTAGGCTGCCCAAGTTACCCAGTTAGGAAAAGACTGAAACTCACTCAGAGAAAATTCAGAGCCCAAGTTCTGAGCTCCTTCCTCTTTCTGCAGAAGAGTGAAGAAGCATACAAATGACAATGATCTGGTTTGCATTTTCCTTTTTTCTTTTTCTTTGTGGTGGTGGGAATTGAACCCAGGGCCTTGTGCATGTGAGGCAAGCACTCTACCAATTGAGCTATATCCCCAGCCCAGGTTTACATTTTCAAAAGCTCACTCTGAATGCTGTGTATATAGGGAAGAGGAGACAGAAGCTGAGGCCACTGCATCTTCCAAGCAGGAAACAGCGAGAGTGGTGGCAGCAGATATGGGCAAAGAGAAATACCTGTATGAAAGAGGGAAGCCTATCCCAAGGACCGCTGAACACACTCTGAAACTCCTGACTGGAAGTGGACAGCTCATCCTAACTCCCACCCCACCTTCTACCAGAGAAAGGAATAATGACTGAAAAAAGTTCTTACTCTGAAGAGCTAACCCAAAACACAGGGCTGTAACTGTGACAGAAATATCAGCACTTGGCTTCTTCATCCAGAGCCACGTGTTAACCATGTTGGCATCTGGAGAGAAGAGTCTGTTGTTGGTGTAAAATGGATGCCATTTTCACTAGGAAAGGCCACAGGTGGCCAGGACGCCTCACTGCAGTTCCCTTGGGAACACTGACCAGATTCAAACTTAGATGCAACAAGATGCTTCCAGCTGACATTTTAACATGTGGGATTTCTTCTCAATTACCTCAATTGTCTCCCCGCCCACTACAGAGAGGATGGCAGTCATCTGTCAGGAAAACTTACATTTCCAGAAAAGTCCTCTCTTTGGTAAAATGTTCTTGGAAAGGCCAGACACACAACCATTTCCTTGGGTAAGATATTGAGTCTGAGGGGTGTGGTCCCTGTCACCTGGCTTTCAACACAAAGGGTGTGTGCATGCATGTGTGTGTGTCGAGGGGGGATGAAGGCTTACAGGACCTAAGAATCTAAGCCGTGGGCAGATGTGCTGGCAGTGGGGACCCACCAACTGACCAACAGGGCCACTGTGCCTAACCAGGTGATGGGTCTAACTAGGGCTGGGCTTCTTCCTCCCTGAGATGACCCTTTCATGTGCCCTCTCACCTCCATGTCCAGTCACTACAGGGACAGGACAGGACAGGTGGGGCATCCAGCAGGCCCCAAAAGAGAACATAGAATGCAGGAGTGGGCAGGGATCAGGGAAGGACTGCTTCCTTCTATAAATAAGTCACAGTCTCCACTCAGCACTACAGTTGTGAAAAGGATTTCAAAGTTTTGAAAGGCTTGATCATAGAAGACCACAAAAGTGGGCAAGGTATGCCCTGAAACTCCTATGGAGTGTGTGTCCATCTGCCCACCATTCATTCCTTTCATGTTCTTTTTCCTATGTTGGCTGCCTTAATAGGCCACAAAGCCTCTGTATTGTAAATTGAAATTATAAAATCTGCTGAGTAAAAAAACGCTATCTTTCTCTTTTTTACCCAAGTATTAAGTTAAATACCTCTTGTTAAGTAGGGCGCTGGGTCTTTTTCCCCCTTAGGATAATGAGCCTTAACAAAAGGGAGGAACAGCCCTGCCCTTGCCCTACTCAAAGGGGCCAGAAGCTTCTAAGGGTGTAAGGGAAGGTGATAGGATGGGATGGCATGGGCAAGACAAACCTAGTCTATCTGGGCCTCAACCCCATAGCGCAGGGTCTTCTCTTCCCCAGGAGCCATAAGCAACAGTTAACGCACCACTCAGCCAAGGCTCCAAGAAATACAGCCGTCTGCTATAAGCAAATAGTCCTCGAGTGGCCTGTAAGATGCTGAGTGAGTGGCTTAATCACCCAGCAGGGTCTAGCAGGCAATACAGAAAACTCCTCTGAGACAGGAAGCCAGTAAATGGAAAGCATTATCATTCATAACAGGATTAATAACAACACAGGCTAGAAACAAACAGACACCACTGGATTACTTCTCCAACCTCTTCAGGGAGACCACCGGGTTCAATGGAGGGTTTTATTTCTTTGTTTTTAAACAAGACAGCATCTTCTACCACGTGACACCAGGAACCCTCCCAGGGAAATGTAATTTCTTGTGCATCTGTCCTGCTGGTGACAGGCTTCCTAAAGTACAGAGGTCAAAACAGTTAGTCGAGAAGAAGGTCCAGAGGATTTTATAATACAGATTTAATAGTTGGGGGGGAAAAAGAAAAGAAAAAGACCAAAGGTCTCCTGATCGAGCCTCAGCATCTTTAAAAAGGCTTAAAGGGATCAATACTCCCATGTTACATTGCTTCCTAAGCTGTGTTTCTTGAATAACTAGGGGGATTGGTTAAAAATGAGGACTTCAAGCCTGGAGGATGGGGTCCCAAAGATCTACCTTTTTAACAAGCTTCTTTGGTCCTCTTTTGGTCATCTGAGGTTGACAAAGTGTTGCCCTATTTTATTAATGCACTGCTGATAGAGTGCTCAAGTCAGAAAATTATTCAGACATTTAAAACAAAGAAGATAGTCTCAATCATATCTGTGTGTATCTTGGAAACAAGGACAGTTTACTCTCTTTATCAATTAAGTCTTTAGCACCCCAAATTTTTCAAAACACAGTTCATTATTTTTTAAATATTAAAAGACATTCACTTTATGTTAGAGTTTGGATCTTAAATGTCACCCCCTAAAGCCACATGCTAAAGGCTTGGGCCCCAGACAGAGGCACTATTGGGAGCTTATAGAATCTTCAAGAGGTAGAGCCTCGTGGAAGGAAGTTAGACCACTGGAAGCATGCCCTTGAAAGTGATACGGAGACCCCTGTGTCTTCCTTTCTCTCTTTGCTTTCTGCTGCCACAAGGTGAGTAGCTTCACTCCACCACTTGTTCCTCGCCCTGATGTACTGCCTCACCACAGGCCCAAAGGCAAGGACACCAACTGACCATGGACTGAAACCTTGGAAACCATGAGCCAAGAAAAACCTTTCCTCCTTTTTTCTTTTAAAATTTTATCAGATATTTTGTCACAGCCATGGAAAACTAATACACTTCCTTTCTCTTCCTTTGATGAAGTCTCTAACAACTAACGGTGACCTAAAAGGATCAACATTTGGTGACAGTGTCACCTGAGCAGTGAGCCAGACCCTGCTCAACAACAGGCCCCTGAAAGGTGGCACCTCACTCATTCATGCTTGACTGGCCTCGAAACTATGCAAAATGCAGACATACCAACCTTCAATCTTTCCAAGCCTGGGTCTGAGAAGGCCTAGAGGCAACAGGAAACAACGTTTACAGCTCTGGTGCCCCTTATCCAAAAGCCAGGGACTAGAATTATTTAAGACTTTGGATTTTTCTGGGTTTTGCATATGCATTTGCCTAGCATAATGTGAAATCTTCAAGATGAAAGACCACATCTAAACAAAATTCATTTAGGCTTCATATATACCTTCTACACATAGATAGCCTGAAGGTAATTTTAAACAAGATTTTTAGCATGTGTACATTCTGACTGTACGCATGAAGTCAGGTGTGGAGTTTTTCACTGATGGCATTATGTTGACACTCAAAAAGTTTCAGATTTTGGAGCATTTTTCATTTTAAATTTTCAGACCAGAGATACCCAACCTATATAGAGAGCATAAAGAGATGGGGCGTAGATTTGGCAAAAGTCCATCTCAAACTGCCTCAGATTCAGACTTCTGATACTTTTTCCCACTGGAGTTACTGAACTTCTCAGAGATACACATAATCATGGAATTAAAATCAGAAAATATCTGTCACATAACTTTGAAGGTATATCCCATTGCCAGGCCACACCACCTCAAGTGTCTTATGGCTCTATATTTGTATAACTCCTATAAGCTATATTGTGAAAAGCAGGATTTATATTGTATTATGTTTCTTTGTGTTGAAAAGTAATTCAGTTCTTACACTGAAATTCAGTTCAACACTGAAAATTCTCTATGGTGTTGGTAAGCCTGGATTATGTATTTTCTCACTCTGAGACATGCTTGAGGACTGACATTATAGAGGTGGTCCACTTGTGCCTCAAGCTCTGAGAAGCCCAATCTATACAGCAGCTGATGAAGAGAGCCCAGCACCAGTGTGGTCTACTATCTAGCTGCCACAGGTGGCCTCAGGGAATCTGCAGGCACAGGTGTCAGGAGAAATAAGAGGAGTTCCCAAATTAATCCCCACTTGGTGTTTCCTTGAGTATCTTACCCACCCAGTGGCAACTACAGACTGTGATGTGGGCTGCTTCTGGGTGGGGAGTGGGGAAACCAGATGATGATCTACATGGAGAACTTCTCTACAGGGAACCAGGAGAGCCAGAGCTTAGGAAAACTCACATCAGGATGTAGAGGTTTTGCTTTCTGGTACCTGACACAATCCCTCCTTCTCTTTCTACCTCAGTGGCCTTGCTCATGCTTCTTTAAGATGGAGCAAACAGTGAGCATCCAAATCCTAGGAGGCAAGGTAGAGGAAATGTATGCCACCCAAGTGCTCAGGCCTCTGTCAGGCCCTTTTCATAGTCCTGAACATTTGACAGTCTTTCTGCCAACTACCTGGTTATTCTGTTCAGCCTACAGCACCTGAGTCCCCCTGCCTGATAGCTTCTCATTGGTTCAGCCAACCAGAGACCCAGTGGGGCACTGGAGGAAGGAGGAACAAGGTCAAGGTGTTTCTTGCCAGTGCTTTCTTCTTCCTTTGGAGCCACATCTCTGGGCACCATGCTTCCCTAACTCCTGCTGGGCAGCCCTTCCCCCAGGTTCTGGATCTCACTAGGGTCCAGCCATTGGACTTCTTTCCTTTGCCCCTCCACCCTAGGGCTGCTATGGGTTTCCCACAGTGGTGAGTCAGGGTGTGTTGGCCAACCTTCATTAGGGTCAGCACCCCTGTAACTGTGTCTTTCATTAGTCATCATTCAAATCGTCAGAAGTGAATTCTGATTCTGGCCACAAGATCTGACGTTGACTCTCATTTTAATCATTGTTGCTTTTGCAAGTGAGATTAAATGCACAGATGTGGGTCTACAAGCAAGTGGGCATTTCTAAGTTTATTAACCTGGTAAAAGCACTAAGGCCGAGAAGAGCCAATAAGGCTAATATTCATGAAGGCTTGAACACAAATTCAAATTCAGGGAGATGAGATAGCAATCCCAAGGCATGGATTTAGGACTTCTAAACTCTGTCTGTAGTAGGTGCACAGAGGGACATATCATTTCTCTTTCTTTGCTTTTCCTTGCTTCCTGCCACATGCTTACTAACAGGAAGAAAAAAAAGAAAACCTCTGAGGGACCCACGGGCTATTTCAAAATCCTTTAGGGAATACAATCGTCAAGAAAGATAATGATAATAACTACCTGTCGTTGACCTTGGCTACACTGCACAACCACCCCAAGGAAGCATTCTTTATCTCTACCTGACAGATCAGCACACAGATTCAAAGAAGTTTCCATGGATGATCGATTGCTCGAGTCCCACACCCCAGATTGGCCTGACTCCAAGGCTGCTCTGTCTCCTCCGTAGTGCCTTTCCTTAAAAGAGGGAAATAAGCATCCATGTTCTGCAAGTTACTTCTGAATTGAGCCTAGAGGAATTAGGATCTGCAGTATTAGGCAAATCAAAAACATCAAAGAGAATTTTAATCTTAAGGGTCAACTTGAATCAAAAATCATTTGTGAAAGCTCTCTAGGCTATAAGTAAAAAAAAATATATATATATATGCAATGTGCCTGTATGGTACAACCTGCACGGTATAATCCTACAACAGACATACATGTGTGTGTGTATGCCCCTAAGGACTCTGTATGCACAAAACCTGTCAGTAACAGTTATCTCTAGAAAGGTGGCAGAGCGGTCCTTTTCTCTCAGTTTGAATATGAAACTTAATTTCTTATCTGAAGAACAGGAAGAAAAAGCAGTAGGCTGATTTATCTGAACATAGAGACCAAGGGTTCTCAACCTCAACTGCACACTGAGAGCACCCAGGATCACCCCCAGCGAATCACATTTACAATTACACACCACGGAAGGGCATTTCCATTGAAGAGGGACTGCATGTATAACAGAGGTCTCCTAAGATCATAAAGGAGCTGGAAAGTAAGTAAAGCAGAACCCATCACTTGGTGCTGGTATAAACAAGCATCATCCTACCAGTGATGTAAAAATAAAGCAATACAGCTACAGACAATACATAGTGCTTCATCATGATAAATGACTATTACTGATTATGTATTTACTGCATTATACCTTTCATCATTATTTTAGTGTGCTCCTACTTATAAAAAAAAAAAGAATATGCCATGATTTGCTGGCAGCAATCACATCTATCTCTTGTTTACAAGTGTCTCTGGATCACAACAAGGCCCCATGATGTGGATGACCTACACCAACTAGGTTTGTGTTCTTGTTTCATTTTGTGCAGTCTGAGGATGGAATGCAGGACCTTATGCACTCAAGGCAAGCACTCTACCACTGAGCCACATCCCCAGCCCTACAAGGTCTGTGGAAGCACACTCTATGATGTGCACACAATGATATAATCACTTAATGGCTGGCACACTTCTCAGGAACACATCCCTTTGGTTAAGGGACTGAGGACTGTAATTGGTCTGGGTGTGACATGGGCACTAGAATTCCCAAAACTCGGGGCTGGGGTTGTGGCTCAGTGGTAGAGCACTTGCCTAGTACATGTCCAGACCAGGTTTGATCCTTAGCACCATGTAAAAATAAATAAAGGCATTGTGTACAACTGAAAAATAAATAAATATTTAACAAAAAAGAATTCCCAAAACTCTCTCAGATGATCCTAGTGGGCAGACATGGTTGAGAACCATGACAATATCAGAATAAAATTTGGACCACAGGTGACAGAGCAGGGTCTTAACTTTTTGTACGCCCTGAACCCCACTGACAATTTGGTAAAGCCCTTGGGTATTTCCTGCAAATAATTCAGGAAATGCATAAAATAAAACACAAAGGATTTTAAGGGCAACCAATTAGACTTGTTATCATAATACGTTAAAGTTGCAATATGGTTAATATGAGTGTCTCTTTATGAATACACCAAGTTACAAGATCCAAAAGCAGGTCAATTATATACCATTATTTTGAAGTAGTGATGACTGAAAAAAATATTTGGAAATATCTGCAACAATGATAATGTGATATGGATTCGTGGATGACAAGGGTCAAGGTACTCCTAATACAGTTCCTAATATATCGGTGGGTACTACATCCTCAGATTCAACCAAGCACAGATTGAAAATATTCCCCTCAGGATATTAACTTTTGTACTGACTTTTTTCTTGCCATTATTCCTTACACAATACTGTGTAACAATTATTTACATTGCATTAATGCTCACATGTCATCTAGAAATGATTTAAAGTACACGGGAAGATGTGTCTAGGTTATATACAAATACTATGCTATTTTGTATAAGGGACTTGAGTGGCTACAGATTTTGGCATCTACAGGGTCCTGGAACCAATTCCCCTCAGATTACAAGTTACAACTGTTCTACTTTAGTTTATGCCTGGTAGACTGAAGAAAAGACCAAATTTTAGTTAGAATTTGGTGCATACAAAGAGGGAATTACTTTTTGCCATCTAAGTTCACAGTCTTTCAGGTACAGAGGAGAAGAGGAGAGGTGGGAATGGAGTTATAGGACTTGCTCATCCTTGCATCGATTCAACCACGAGGTGCAAGACCTTCAATAGAAGGGAGGAAAAAAGCCAATAACTTCAACCTCATCACGTGCTAATTTCCAGTAGATTGTTCCCCCCTTTTTCTTTCCCTTAAATAACTCTGTAAAGTTTCTTCAAGACATGAAAAATGTACATTTCCTGAAAATTAACTACACTGTATGTTTTAATTATAGCAATATTTTTCAAGTGCCATGTCATGTGAAAAGATTCCTGTTTCTTCCACTAAAAAGACTCAACTGTTTTTATCTTCCTGGAGACATCCATCACACAAGTGCCGATATCTTGGGATTTTAAAAGGGGGCTTTTTGAAACTTTCTAAGTGTTTAATCAATAGGCTCCTTTTCATATAGTGCTACGCTGCCTGAATAGATCCCGAATGCTTCCCCACCCCATTTTACTCTGAATTTAAAATAGCATTAACCATGTACTGAATGGCTATTATACTTTGGGTACAGCACTGGGCTCTTTCTTAATATTCTAATGCTCATCATCCATCATCCCATCTTAATAATGAAGAAATAAAATGATTAAGAATTTCAAAACAGTTGATGTTACAAAATCATTTTCTCAGAAAAACAGGAGTGTGTATGTGAAAGTTAGTGAGAACCCAAGCTACATTAATATTTGTGTTGAAATTCCAGCTGTAAATTAAAAGGTATTTATTTTTTTAATATTTATTTATTTACTTTAGTTGTACACAATGCCTTTATTTTTACGTGGTGCTGAGGATCGAACCCGGGCCGCGCACGTGCTAGGAGAGCACTCTACCGCTGAGCCACACCCCCAGCCCAAAAGGTACTTATTTTTAAGTAAATAAGAAAACATTTTCCTGGAGTAGGGAGGAGATACCGCATTCATTTATCCTAGAAACGGACGGAATTAAGTGGCTCAAAAATCTATCTTTCTTTAGAGCCAAACTTTCCTAGTGACTGCAGAATGGCTTCTCAAATTTTTTCCACTCCTGAGTAATACAATGTTTCGACAAAAATGCAAGACAGAATGCACTGTCAGATCCAGAATGCAGACATATGGCAGTCAAAACAGCAGTCACCATATAGAGGCCAAAGAAGCTCAGCTGCAGACACTGGTACCCAGCAAACCAAGAGGCACTGGTCCAGGTAATGTCTTGAACAAGTTAGGGAGGTTCCCAATGTCTCATGTCCATCAGAGACAACAGGAAGGTTCTCATTCATAACTACTAAGAGACTTTTTAAATGACCCTATTCAAACACTTTAATTCTAAAAGTTCTCAGAACTCATTCCCTTCATCATGATAAAAACAAGTGGGGCATGATGGAGTGGAGCGGCATTAGTTTTACTTTATGCTCACTATGAAATCAGTTCCTCATTAAATCATTTAATGGGGAGGGGGAGGCTTATCATTAATGAGTTGTTTCAACATTAACCAAAACCATAACATAACTAAGAATGCCCCAAACCCTCCTTAAAAGCAGGATAAAAAGTCGAGAAAGGAAACTAGGAAAGAAAGATCACATGGAAAAGCCCAGACTGACCAATAACATGGACACATTGAAAACAGTCCTACAGAAAGTTACAGTACTTACCTTATATTCTCAAACCACCTCTGTTTCAACAATGTACAAGAGGCCAGAGCATAAAAAGAAATGGAGGTGTGGTGTGTCATGAATGAGAAAGAACTGGCATTATTTAGTACAGTAAGTGTAAGGGACTTTCACAAGCTTAACTTCTTTATTTTTTCCATAACCTTATCAGATAAATAATCACCTCTCCAATTTATAAATGAAACTGAAAGTCAGAGCAGTTAAGCAACTTTCCCATAAGCACATGGCCAGTGACCACAATGAGAATTGGAAAGGATTGCCCTGGCTCAGGGACAGATTCCTTCTCCTGCCCCTCACTCCCCTCAGACCTTGTTAGGTATTTTCACTTCTAATTTTAAGACTCGGGAAAGTTGTATCTCAAGATTCTTAAGGGTTGGAGTGGTGGGGGAGAACTTTCCTAGGTCATTATCTCTTGGAGGGTAGGGGGAAATATCAACACGTATCCCAGAAGTGAGAAGAGGAGGAAGGAAAAAGCAAACTGCTTGATTTAAAAAAAAAAAAAAAAAAAAAAAAAAAGGTAGGTTGGGGTGGATTCCAAAAATCACACATCATGAGTATTCAATTTCTAAACAGGAGTATTTGGCAAATCATCTGTGAGCATTTAGATAGATGGTCCTACACAGATTGGTTGGGAAAGAGCCAGGCATGTCAGGGTAAACCCAGGTCCTTTCTGGAAGGGATGGTTAGCCTGGTCAACCTAGAGGTAATACTGACTCATGGCCTCTGTTTCAACAAGCCATTGGACCTGGTTTCGTGTATGACATCGCTCTCAAGGGCCCAAAAACATCAAAGGCCCTCCCAACCTCCCAAACCAGTAGCCTTCAAAACCATTTTGATCACATTTCCCATCAGACCAAAATAAGCATTGCCCTAATACATTTTAAAATAAAAAAATATGTATGACTGCCAACATATAACTATTAAAGTAAAATTTAAGACTTTAATTTTTAGGGGAGGAAAATGCAAGTTTTCTTCTCACCTGAGCACTAAATTTTAGAACTCACTGCCCTGGACATGCAACAACGCAGCTGCTTAGACCCAATGACTCTATCTTCCCTCCACTCGAGCCACCTCCCCTGCCAATGCTGGCAACCTGCTCTTCACCTGTGACAGTCCTGAAATCACTCCTTTCCATTTTATGGTCGTCCACGCCTCTCCCCTCCAGATTCTCTTAGCCCCCTGGACCATTTGCTATCAGTGCCTTCTTCTCCACATCCTTGTCTTACCACTCTGATCACCCCACCAAAATCCCCACCTTTTGAACAACAAATTGTGGCTTTGCTTCACAATCTGCCTTCCCTTCTGTACTCAGGGAGTTCAATAGTAGCAGAAAAAATAAAATAAAAATAAAGGAATGAATATAGAGGTACCATATAAATAATGTGACCAGGTTACTGAGGCCCTGGTTTTCCCCAGGTTTTTAAGCATAATAATTCAGGACTTTTCTTGTCCTCAACCAGCTCCATTTCCCTTTCTCCTCAGCCAAGGTTTAGAACCAGCACCACCTTCCTCCCACCTGCTAATGGATCTTTCTCATCGCCCCCCTTCCCCATGCTCTTGTGTGTTGCAACATTCTCTGAGCACACACTGTACGCTCAGCATTCCAGACAGGACCAAATCTCACAGTGCTTCCTCTCCAGTAAGCAAGAAAATACCAGGGACTCAGCAATGCTGAGAATACAGCTCTTTACATAATAGGGAGCAAGCATGGGCACAGATAGAACCCACCTCACTCCCTGCTCACCTCTGCTTTCTCCAATTTTTTTTAAATTGCAGTAAAATTCAGATAACATATAATTACAAATGTACAATTCAGATAAGGGAGTGCAGCTCAATGGTAGAGCAGATGCCTGGCATGCATAAGGCTCTTGGTTCCATCCTCAATACCAAAAAAAAAAAAAAAAAAAAAAAAAAAAGTGTACAATTCAGTAGCATGTAGTACATTCACCTTGTTGTACAATCATCACCTCTATTTAGTGCCAACATTTCTATTGCCCTAAACAGAACCCTGAACCTAGTCTTCCTCCCCAGGCCCAGGAATGACACTCATCTGCTTCCTGTCTGTGGATTTATCTTTCCTGGGCATTTTATACCAATGGAGTCTGCAATGTCCTCTCCAATTCTGAAACAGCTCTGCCCTTCCTGCTTTGTTCCTCCAGTCTCTCTCTCTTCAGTGCTTTTGGTCCACGTCTCACATCTGTCCGGAAATGCCCAGCCCCCTCCTGCCTATGCCTTGGAAATCTCCTTCTAAACTGGTCTTGCCTATGAGCAATTCTCTGATCCCTTAAAAAACAAACCCATACTTCCTTTGACCCTTCTTCCTCTTATCAGCATAGATCCAACACCTTCCTTCCCTTCTCAGCCTCTGATTCATTCAGAAGAATTTGTGAAGGTCCTCAAAGATTTCCAGATAAACAAAAGCAATAAAAACTTGAAGGCCTTATGTGTTAGTCAGCTTTTCATCATTGTGACCAAAATACCTCTCCAGAAAGAGGAGCAAAAGTTCATTTCAACCTCCCAGTTTCAGAGGTTCAGTCCCCTGTTGGTCAAATCCATTGCTCTGGGCCTGAAGTGAGACCGAAAATCATGGCAGAAGGGCATGGATTAAAAAAAAAAAAAAAAAAAAAAAAGCTGCTTCATACTTGACAGCCAAGGAGCAGAGAGTGTGAGGATCCAGGCACAAAATATAATCCCCAAATTACACCCCTAATGACCCATTTCCTCCAGCCACACCCCACCTGCCCACAGTTAGCAGCTAATAATCCATTCAAATTATTCATCCTTCAAATGAATTAATCCAGTGATTAGGTTACAGCTCCTCATAATCTAATCACTTCACCTCTGAACAGTCCTGCATTAACACAAGAGTTTTGGGAAACACCTCACATCCAAACAACACCACCATATCTCCCTGGTGCCTCTGGTCAAATGATGTATGTGACCTTGGGTAAGTGGTGACTTAGCCTCTCTGTGCCTTCTCAATTTCCTTATCTGTAAAATGGGAATCAGAACACACTTGCCTCACTGGGTCTTTATGAAGAGCATTTGAGTACACTAAGTACCTGAAGTGCTCAAAAATGTGCGAGGCATACGGTGAGGGTTCAAAAATGTTATCACCACGGTCAGGATTGCCTGTCTCATAAAACCCTTGGCCCTGCTTGCTCAGGAATGGCTGCTTTAGCAGCCATTTTTCAACTTTAGCAGCCAACTGCTTTTCAACGCAGCCTATAAGTGCAAGAATTTTTCAAAGGACTGGCTCTTCCAGGGTAACACTTTTTCAAGGTGCTATCATCCACTCTCCTGGATTTCACTGCTACCTGATGCTGGCAAGGCCTCAACCCCACATTTATTCTGGTCTTTACCTTCCTGAGCTCAGTTCTGTACCTACATGGGAACACCTTTGCACACATTATTAGCACGCCGAGAGTGCCTTGGACAAAGCGTGCCCTTGCACTTCTCACCACCTCCCTGCCTGCCACCCTTTCCCCTCCTGACTTGAGTTTTCTATGATCTTTCACCAAGACTTCAGCCTGCCCTTCTTGTCCCATCTTATTCCATAACCTGGTTTTCATACGGTGGCCAGAACACCCATCAGAAATCCAAATCTTCCCAAGCCACAGACCTCCTTAAATTCTTGCAGGTGCCCACCCTCCACTGTTCTCAGGATCAAGCCCAAATGCCTTCCCAGGGAAGGCTGTCCCTAACTTATCCCACCTATAAGGTGCGCTGGGAATTTTGACAGCTGAAGGCAGGGCTGGAGGCAGCCTACACAGCCCCCTCTGCTGCAATGCCTTTCCACCAGAGTCTGCCAGATTCTGCACACCTCTCATGGCTCAGTTGAAGCCTTCCCTGATGCCTTGGATCAGACTAACTACCCTTCTTGCATGAAACTCACTGACATTAGCATTTTATGGGTCTGTGTTCCTCTTTAAGTTCTTCTTTAACACCCTGTTTATCTTCTCCATCTATCCACCCACTCATCCATCCACCCACCTACCCATCCATTCATCTATCTGTCCATCCATCTATTCAACAAAAACATCCTGAGGCCTTTGTTGAACTCGGCTCTTGGAATAAAATAGCTAACAAGACAGACGTGCTCACTGCCCTCTGCTAACAATCCAGCAGTGTAGACAGAAAGAAACGTGGGACCACCACATGCCTCCCCTAGCGACTGCACAGGCTCCCAGAGTTAAAATCATGGCTTCACCATTTGTTAGCTCTGAAACGTGGGGTAAATTTGTTCACCTCTAAATGCCTTAGTTCCCTCATCTGTAAAATTAGAACAGCAGGGCCTAACCGTAGTACTTTCGTTTTTTTTTTTTTTTTTTTTTTTTTTTTTTTTTTGGTAAGATTGAGAGCTAATAGATGAAAATTGACAGAAAGGATCCATAAAACTGTCTGGTACATCATGTCTACTTTCTAAGAGTTAGTTATTCTTCCTGTAGTTGAAGCAATGGGAAGCATTTATGGCGGGTCCCACCCTGGATGTGGAGTCAGGAGCTGGAGTCGCCTTTGTGCCAGTGCCTGATGTACAAGCCCTGGGTAAATGTTTGTGGAGCCAGCCATGCTGGAGAGCCCTTCCAGAATAGTTCATTGGCTTGGCACCAAAGACTTTTAGAGCTTAAAGTCACACTGGATAACATCTGACCCAACCCACCCACTCTGGCGAAAGAGACGGAGGCTTACCAGCTAATTTAGTCATAGGGACCAGCCCCCAGATCTCCTGACTTCCTGGTGGTTTCTTGTGTCCTAATCCAAGCAGCCTCATGTCACCCCCAGCAGCCCAGCCGTTCTGCATCTTTAGTCTCCCTCTTTAATAGCTGCTGCTCGCCACCCAGGCCGTCTCTTTTCTCCTCTTGCTTCCCTTTCTCATGCCTCTCCTCCAAACCAGCTTTGTTTTTCTCCCTATCTTATGGTTGGGAGGGGGGGTTCTCATTTTTCCAGAGAAATGTCTACCCCCTTCACAAAGTGAACAAGATATGGGTGTGCTCTTCAGGGTACCACTCACAGGGGCAGGTGCAATCCCTGAGCCTTCCAGTGCCCCTTCGGGAACCCACTGCTCACTCTTGATGGGAGAGGGATTTTTCTTCATCACCAGATAGTTGCATTTTGCTAGTCTGGGATTCAGATGTTTTAGATACTCCAAGATTCCAAATGCAGATTCCACATCAATCTAGATATACAACAAAGGGCAAGTAACGGCTCTCAGTTCAAAGCCAGATCCTAAAGTTCCAACCAAGTGCATAACTCTTGCACATCCACCCATTTGCTCTAGCTTTCCAGCAGTGGCCCCTACATGGCCTGTCACTTTGGCACTGCAGTCTGATGACAAGTGGCATTCCAACAGGACTTTTATTTTTACAGGCTATGGTATTTTCAGAACTGCTCTGCCCTGAAACTTCTGCTTGGACACTTCCATAGGCTTAGAAGGCAGCCAGTGAACTTAACACTGTGAACAAATAAATCCTGTGTGCTGCATAAAGCTCTTGATTACTTTCCATGGTTGGGTTATAATGGCAGTTATGAGAACCTTGCACTTGATGTATCTTTAAAGCTGGGCCTCTGCTGAGTTCTCATGCACACGTCTGACACTCACAGGAGCACAAAGCTCATCACAAGCCTGAGTAGGGCAAGAATGGGAGTGTAGTTACATTGGAGGGCTGGGATTTTTAGACTACATCATAGAAATGATTATACCGCACAAATTTGCCTTGACAATAACAGCCATGGACACAATGCTAAAAGTGGGTGGTAAATTTGTATATACATGCCTTACTATTGAAGAATTCACTACAATCCCAATCCTCGGGTTCCACATCTATGGATTCAACCATCCATGATCAAAAATTCAAAAATATTTGGAAAAAGGGCTGGGGTATAGCTTAGTAGGAAAGCTTGTGCCTAGTACACATGAATCCCCCCAGAAAAAAATTTTTTGGAAAAAAAAAGTTCAAGTCTCAGCCCCCCAGAAAAAAATTTTTTGGAAAAAAAAAGTTTCTGTCCTGAACACGTGTAGACTTTTTTTCTTGTTCTTATTCCCCAAACAATACCATATAACAACTATTTATATAACATTTATATGGTATTAGGTTTTATAAGTAATCTAGAGATGATTTCAAGCATGGAGAGGATGTATGTAGGCAAGATGCAGACACTATGCGACTTTATGTAAGACACTTGAGCCTCAGCATATTTGGGTCCTGGAACCAACACCCCCTGGACACCAAGGGGCAATCAAATGTCACTATTTTAGCTACTGGCTATGAATATATTTGCCCTGGATATGAGATGTTAGGAATCTTCCTTTGTTTTTCTTATAAATGCTAAGGCAGATCTGTTCTTTTAAAAAACAAATGGAAAACCATTTATTTTAGGAAAAGAAAAATCACCTGCCTTCTTGATAAAACACTTTCTACATGAAAGACCTCTAGCCAATCTTTCTCATGCCAAAAAACTTTTATCTAGCCTTAGAGAAGTTTTTGTTTGGCTCCACACCTAGCACAGGACTCATCCTCAGAAGAGCATTTAACATGTACCTCATGCATTTATTTGTAGATGGGGTGGCTTGTGCCAACAGCCTGTGATAGAGAAGAGGCAGGCTTTAGAATCAGAGATCTGCATTGAACCCCCAATCAGTACCTGATTTGCAGGGTATCCTATATCTTATGTTTTATGCTTGTTATCTTAGCATGAACATTAGTAGCACCACTTTTCCCTCTCAAAGTGTCCAGGTTTGGATGATAAATTATGTGGTCACGTTGCTTATTACAGGAGTCACTGCAGCCAAGACTTCACACACACAGTGTTAAGTTTATTCAATGAAAATAAGGGAATCTAACTTACAAGACTGCCCCAAGCATGGAATTAGTAGTCCCAGAGTGCCTAGTGTTCCCCAGAATACCAGCTTTCATGCCCAAAAGGTCAGCTCTTGGGAGAAAGTGTTTATTCATATACATCATGGACTCACCTTTTCTTGTCAGGTTGAATACAGGACCTGTATTTCCCACCTTTTATTGTGATAATGTCTATAAAATAGGAATGAGATCTATCTGTGTCCAGCAGCTGCATATTAATTCCATCATCTACCTGACCAGGAGATGACTCATTCACGGATATTTTAATTCCTACATTTAGATCTTCTGGATTTTATTCACTCAATCCACAAAGGTGGGGTTAAGATCAAAATTCAACCCAAATCAAACCTCTATAAAACAGGCCAAGTGAATGTGGTGCAGAATACAGGAGGCTAAGAGGTCCTTTGAAGTGATGTGATTACCACCTCTTAGTCAATTGACTGTGGTAAGTTCCTTGCTTTCTTAAGCCAAAAACAGCTAGCCATATAGATCCCATTGTAGGGCAGCTTGTTTAAAAAAAAAAAAAAAAAAAAAAAGGTGGGGGGGATCTTAGATAACTCACTTAAAAATGAGGCCTAATTGTATTCACAGTCTCATACATGAATCTGTACTATCAATCAGCAGGTTCATGAAACAATAGAATTTTGTTATTACCACTTATCAGAGAGAGAGAGAGAGAGAGAGAGAGAGAGAGAGAGAGATATGAGATGCTGTCACTTCATTGCTAAACTTGTTAAATACACATATGTTCTTCTTATCTCAAATGAATAGTAACAATATAATGCAAAATGAGACTATTCCCACTTCTTTAAGGGGTGACTTATACTCAAGGAGAATTATGAGTAATAACTAGATCAATAGAAAAATGAAGGAAAAAATCATGAGACTATTTAATCCCAATCTTTAGCATAATATTTTTGAAAACAAAGAATGAAAAGTTATTCTTCCCATTATCATTTAATATGGTTGTCCAAGGTATCAAGTGTTGAATGTGAAGGTCCCTGTCTACTATAACTTCTAAAGAATTAGAAAGGAAATGTTCAGCATTTTCATGCTCTAAACACAGACTTAGAAGCTATGAGAAGAAAAAGATACTATGGCATTACAACAATGGCTTTGTGTCTGGAGGACAGCGAGAAACAGTGTAGAAAGCTATTCCATGGCAAAATCACTTCCTATCAGCAGAAGTTTCCAGAAACAGAAAAGGGCTGACACCACTCCAGAAATCCAGTTATAGCTGCAGCACAGCACCTTGCAAGCTGGACTCACTGGGTAACAAACAAATTAGCAACCAAACGGATATCATTTTCCTAAATGCATGATTGAAGACCTGAATTGTACGAATATACTTTGTATACAGTTGTATGTGAGTTGTACACATTAAAAATTATTTAAAAAAAAAAAAAGAAGGAGAAAATTAGCAACCAAGTCAAGTACATACCTATGGAACTGCCTACCCTCTACCCCAAGTCCTAATTTCTAGAGAACATCCCTCCCCAACATAAGCCATACACACACAACCCCCTACACACAGTCACAGGCAGGGAGCCATTTGCAAAACAGAGTAACTTCTTACAGTTGTGTTGGTTATTATGTAACTTTGAAGCATATGAAGAATAAATGTCTGGTTTTTCTCCTTGAAAAACTGAAGCAGAAATCACACTTCTGGTTAGGATGGAAATAATCAGTATGTTTTTAAGTAAATGCTTCCTGCACCTCGTACAACTTAACAATTTCACTGGGGGAACTTCTAACAAACTTGCCTCCTCAAAATATGATAGAAGAGTGAGTCACAGACACAGCTCAACTGGTTGACCAGGTCTTAGAAGAAAACTAGCCAGGTGGAGATAATCTCACACCCACTCCAAACCCTTTTCTGACAGCCTTGGGGAAAGCCAAGGAAGAGAAGGACTCCTGATAACAGGGAGGGAACAGGGGAACAGTGGGCTGTGTGTATCCTGAATGCTTCACAATGCTTTGCAATTTCTATACCACAACCCCCATGGCAGACTGAAGAGGCATATGGACCCCCTCACAGAAGGATTTTTTTCAGTGCATAAAATACATAGGATCTCAGAGAAAATCAATTCTATTTAAATAGTTGCCTGTCGCCGCCTGCAGCAATTGCCACCTGTAGCAACGATACCGCGGGAGAAAACTCGGAGGCAGACTGGAAATGAAAAAGTTCTTTTATTCTTCTTTCTTCTAACTTCTCTCTCCGGCTCCAACAACCTCTCCAACTCCAACCACTCCAACTCCAACCACCCTCTAACTAACCTCACCCAGTTAAATACATTTGCCTTAACAAGGACAAGTGCTTACAGCTCGAGCTTACAGGTGCGTCACACAGTGTTCACGGGCATAAAAAGATTCTTAGATAAATGCATGAATATCAGGTGAAAATACTTGAACACCTTTTATGGCTCTCAGCTAACCGCCATCTTAGCTATCCTCAATTAGGCTCTTACAGTTGCCAAAATATTTTTTAAATTATGATACGGTAATACATGTACTTGTTTATTTAGCACATTAAATAACACTGTCTAGCAGCAAGTTTAACAACCACTATAATTTCCAAGTGGCAATGAGTATTGGTATTTAAAGATATCTGCTAACCGTGTAGAGTGTGAAATCAAAATATTGGATATCTATTGGTGAAAAAGTCACAAATAACACTCGTACTGCAGCAATTTAAGGCCAACATTTAAAAGTGAAAGAATTACAGCAGCAGCCGGGTGCGGTGGCGCACGCCTGTAATCCCAGCACTTTGGGAGGCTGAGTCAGGAGGATCGCGAGTTCAAAGCCAGCCTCAGCAATGGCGAGGCACTTAGCAACTCAGTGAGACCCTGTCTCTAATAAAATACAAAAAAGGGCTGGGGATGTGGCCCAGTGGTCTAGTGCCGCTGAGTTCAATCCCCAGTACCAAAAAAAAAAAAAAAAGAATTACAGCAGGGTGCAGTGGTGCACGCCTATAATCCCAGTGACTTGGGAGGTTGAGGCAGGAGGATCACAAATTCTAGGCCGGCCTCAGCAACTTGATGAGACCCAGTTTTAATAAAAGAACTGGGGAATTCTTTCGGTGAGAAAGTGGCTCAGTGGCAAAGTGCCCCTGGGTTCGAACCCCAGTATGGAAAAACAACAACAAATGAAGGACTTGCTAAATTCTGCCCAAACTTAGTAAACATCAAAGTGTAATAACTTGCCACAAAAGCTCACAGATCGTCCTGAAGCCTTGCACAGCGGGCTCATGCGAAAACTCATGTGACAACCTGATTTCATCCTTGCTATGGTTTGTCCCCCCACTGTCCAAGTGGTAGAAGTAGACAGTGCAGGAGGAGCCTAGTGAAAGGTAATCAGTAGAGGAGGCTCCACCTCAGTGAATGGATTAATGCTGTCTCCAAAGAGTGGTCAGTTCTCATAGGACTGGATTCTTTCCCATGAGAATGGGTTGTGTGAGTTTGGCTTTCTCAGCTCACACTGTCTTGCTTCCTCTTCTATCATGTGAGCTCTCTCACACACTCCCACCATGTGCTCTCACTATGTGATGCCATCTGCCACATTTGGATGCACTCAGGGGATCCTCACCAAATGCTGGCACCTTGCTATTTAGACTTTCCAGCCACCAAAAATGTGAGTCAAATAAACCTCTTTATACATTATCAATCACCAGATATTTTGTGGTAACGGAACAATGTGAACTAATACAACCTCCTACTCCTGTGGTTTTTCCAGGAAAACAAAGATAGCCACAAGGGAGCCTTTGTCCAAAAAGAACAATTGAACCACATATGTGAAAGAGCAGAAGGTCTGCACCAAGGAGAGTCTACCACATGTTTGTGTGACTGGCAGAGGAGCAGTAGGACTGGGACCAACATCTATATTCCTTTTTACTGATGCATCCAGTGTTTGGGTCACAGGTTGTTTTTAAAATGCTTGACGTTAGCAGTAGTAATTCAGCTGAAGTACTGGACTAGAAGGGAAAAGTTATTTTATAAACCATCTCCCTTAGCACTGTGTCTGAAACCTATGGGACCTCAAAGCCTCAAGCTTATAGCAAATTTCCTGTACTCCTTTACTGTCTAAAGTCAAATTAACACATAAACTACATAGACACAGTTTCAAACATACTTGCTGAATGCCATAAGAATAACATAAATGGGAATAAAAGTAACTTATGACAAACCTGATGTATTTCAATATGAAATTAGTTGGGAAGGATCACTTCAGCAGCCATAATAGCATTGTTAGATGCCTGCACTTTAATAAATAAAAAAAAAAAAAGTCATCTGCAAATGTAAATGTGAACTGTGACAGATGAGGTAATGCTATATGGGTGGTGTGACTCGCCAAGGGTAACTTCCCCAACAAAACAGAGAGCAATATTTTTCTTCATTGACTGGAAAAGTCGATGCCTATTTAAAACGTACAAAAATGATGTTTATATGGAAGTTAGGTGTAGATTGAGGTTTGCTTGCCCATGATAATCTAGTCGTAGCATACAGCTTGTGGTACAAAACTGTTCTTCCCACATAGATGTTTAACATCTATAATGGTCTGGATCTAGAATGTCCCCCCAAAAGCTCATGTGTAAAAAGCATGGTCCTCAAGGCAGCAAGATTCGAAGATAGGCTTTTAGGCAATGACTAGATAATGAGGACTCTGACTTCATCAGTGCATTAATTCATTTGATCATTGAAGTAATCCATCATATGGATGGAAGTGGGTCACTGGGGGTCATGCCCTGGGTTTAGTCAATCCTTGGTCCCATCATGTTGTCTCCCCCCTGCCCTCCCCCTCCATTTTCTCCTGCTTTCCAGCTGCCATGAGTTTAGCAGTTTTCCTCTACCATTCCCTTTTGCCATGATGTTTCTGTCTTGGAGCTGGCTGACTCGGACTGAGACCCCTGAAGCCATGTGCCTCAAACCAACTTCTCCTCCTCTAAATTGTTCTGATCAGGTATTTTGATCAGAGTAATGAAAAGCTGACTAACAGAGCGCTCCTGGTCCTCACTCAATAAATGCTATAGCAATTCTCAATGAATGACAATGAAAATTGCCCCCACAAGTTTCTGAAATGCCTATAACCACACTGTTAGGTCTGGGATAGACCAGAGTCCTATCTTTAGATCCCACCCCTGCTTACCTGTGGGTGATTTCAAGCTGGCACAAAGAGGACACTCCCTAGGTAACTGCACTACAAGAGAAACTGCAGGCACTACAAGAGAAAGCTTACACTTGTACAGTAGGTACCTTTACCCAGAGTTCTGCCGTTGGGACAAGAAAAGTGGAATGTAGCGAGGAAAGAAAATAAGCAGCCAGGCAGATGGAAGCAGGAGGAAAAAGGATTCTGGGATTCTCAGAGCCTGGATCCCAAGCTGCAAGTGGCTCTTAGACCTTCTCCCAGTCCCTGATGTGAATTCTCCACTTTGGCTGCAACAAGCTCCAACAGGTTTCTACTGCTGGTGCCCAGAAGAACCCGTATTAATTACACACACCCAACCACCTGGAAGGAAGGGAACTAAGGAGGCAGCAGCAACAACAAAAATGCTCAAGGGAACTTACTCCACTGTCCCAAGAAGCTATGTTCCTTAGGAAAGGCCTCTCAGATGTTACCTAAGCTTTTCATGCTATAGTCAAACCTCATCCATTTTGATTCTACCCTCACTGCCAATAAAGAAATGAGTCAGTGGCCGTTCTTTATCCGGCATTTCAGATTCTAAAAAGACATATCCAGATCACTCTGAAATCTTTTCGCCTCAGCTCTTGCTCATCAATTCCATGAGCCACACAACATAAATAACCATGTTGTCCTTCCTTAACAGGCTTGGAAAATGTAGGTACTGAAGAAAGTTGGCCTTTAAGGACCCAATTAGGTCTGAGTGAAAAAAAAAAAAAATTTTTTTTAAATTCCAAAATCTGTTCAGCTGCAAAAGTTCATAATTTAATGTCTCTAAATTGTATTATGCTCAGAAATATCCACCACCCCAATTCAGAAATGTGGCAATAAGGACCACTTGTCAAAGAGATGTTCTTAAAAGAAGCCAAGATCACTGTTTCTCTACCTCTTCCACTAATGGACTCCATTATATCACCAAAAAAGGCCCTGCTGGAATCTAATGAATAAATAACTAGCACTTGAATGGAATTTGTGTCCATTTTAATTCCAATTAGTTTCCACTAGAAAGCCTTATTTAAATTAAAAGGGGGAGGCACAACACTACTTATAATCAAACACTTTAGAAATGCTTGAAAAGTTTCCTAAGCAAGCCAATCAGGTATAATGTTAAATAGCAAAATCTAAACTGCTGGGTCTAAGTAAATAGAAAAAGCTTGAGTATGGCATGGGAGAAGGGTTAGTTTTGGGCATCTGCAGGATATCAGAAGAACCCAGGGTCACTTTCAAATGGAAAGTCACAACCAACTGAGAGGTTATAAAATCATCCCAGTGCAAGAGTCAGAAAAGTTTTCCTTCAAGGGTCAGAGAATAAATCAGGCACTTCAGGCAAGGTCACCATGAGTCATCTCTGCCAATGTAATGTGAAAACAGTCATAAGCAATACAAGAACAATGGGAGGGCGGTGTTCCAATAAAACTTTATTTACAACAGGGCAGCTGGTCATAATCTGCTGATCTCTGACCAGCATTTTTTAAGCCAATAAAAAGAGAAGAGAAAATATTGGAGGACATCATACTAATAAAGGTAAGTACTGTTTCATAAAACTTTACTTGCTGTTACATATGTGAATTCTGAGTCAATATATTTTGTTACTATAGATTCAAGTCAAAAGCTTCCAGAATGGAAGATAAAAAAAAAAAAAAAAAAATGCATTGTTGGGGCTGGGGTTGTGGCTCAGTGGTAGAATGCTCATCTAGCACATGTGAGGCACTGGGTTCGATCCTCAGTACCACATAAAAATACATTTAAAAATAAATAGCAGATGGAGTAAAAAAAAAAAATCTTTTTTAATTGTTCAAGAACAGAGTCTGCTTCTGAGTGAAGCTGGTGAGAATTTAAAGAACTTTAATGCTGTGCTAAAAAGGGGGAAAGAGCAGATATCATGGAACATTCATACAGCCAAAAGTACAATTTTAAAAGAATATTAATTAGTTACAAGTAATATAAAATGATCTTGCAAAGGAGACTAAAATTACTTCTTATGTTTTTCCAAATATCTAATATGAGCTGTGTATCAATTGCTGCAAATTTCTCCATAACTCAGTGGTTTAAAAACACATGTTTGTACGCAAAGGTACAGGTCAGACGGGTGGTTCTGCTGACCTAGGCCAGGCAGAGCTGATCTAGGCCAGACTTGCTCAGGAGACTGTGAGCAGCTGATGGATCAGAAAGAGGCTGGATGGTCTAGGATGGAATCAGCTGGCACATCCTGGCTCACCCCACTGGGCTAGTCTGGGCATATTCTCATGGTGGGGGCAGAGATTTAAGAACAAACCCAGTACTGACAAAGCCAATCAGAAACACATAGGAGCTCTTAAACCTGTTTATATACAGCATTTACTAACATTCAGTTGGCCAAAGCAAGTCACATAACCAAATCCAAGGGGTGGGGAGCAGGAAGGAAGAAGAACTACAAAGCTACCAGGCGAAGAACGTGGCTATAGGCAGGCCATTAATCAGAGCCATTAGTGCAATCAATCTACCACCAGCGATATTTATTGTTCATTATCACCTTGGCAGAAGCAGAGAGATTTGACATTATTTCGGGTTTTTCCATTACTATGGCTCATTTTGTTTGTCCATAATCACTCCTAAGGCAGAAAAGAATGAAGTATTTTGAAACGCAGGCTTTTGTTAACCTGGCTCTGCTACTTCTGGCTATGTCACCCTGAATGAATTTGCTTCACACCTCAGTTTCCTCATTGTAATAACAGGTTCAGGGATAATTACATACTATGGGACATGTAGGAGTACTTGGCTCACTGTCTGGCCTTAACAGAACTCAAAATTTATTTAGAAACTAGTAGGCTTTGCAAATAGTTGGTGTGACTATGTTCAAAAAGACAGAAACAAGGAAACTGGTAAATTTTCTATAACAGTTAAACTCCTTCACACACACACACACAACAAACACACACACACAGAGAGAGAATAGCTGGTTTTCATAAAGGATAAAGAATCATTTCCTTTCAAAGAATTTTGAGGACTGTGGTAAGTAGAAAAATGGCCCCAGAAGATAATATTCATAACAGAATCCCTGGAACCTATGATCATATTGCCTTCAGGGCAGATGTGATTAAATTAAGGACCTTCAGATGGGGTGATTACCATGGATTATCCTGATTGGTCTAATCTAATCACTTAGATCCATAAAAGCAAAGAACCTTTCCCAGCTCTCTTCAGAGAACCAGCATGGGAACAGAGTATAGGACTTAGCTCAGGGTTGGTGGTGCTGAAGGAAGGGAATACAAAGCTGGGAATTCAGGCAACCCCTAGTAGTTAGGAAAGGCAGGAAATGGATTCACCCATAGAGCCAGTGGAAAGGAACAGACACCTTGATGCTAGCTGGTGAGACTCCTGTTAGATCTCTCACCTACAGAATTAAAAGTGAGTAAGTGTTGCTTAAACGTCCTGGGTTTGTGGTTGTTACAGCAGCAATAGAAGGATGATGTAATCTAACAATAAGACGGCAGAAAAGTCCCTCTTAGCCAGGCACAGTGGTGCAAACCTATAATCCCAGCCTCTGGGTAGGCTGAAGCAGGAGGATAGATAGTTCAAAGCCAGCCTCAGCAACTTAGTGAGCCCTAAGCAACTCAATGAGACCCTGTTTCTAAATAAAATACAAAAGAGGGCTGGGGATGGGGCTCAGTGGTTAAGCACACCTGGGTTCAATCCCCAGTACCAAAAAAAAAAAAAAAAAAAAAAGAAAGAAAGAAAAAAAAAAAAGAAAGGAAAGCCCCTCTTGAAGCCACAGGACTGGGGAGAAGAATTTCCAGAACTTGGAAAATATTAACCAGATATGGCATCAAAAATGGAAGGCTGTTTCTAATTCTGGTTTTAGGGGCGGTTAGAGAAAAGGCAATCTGATAGAAATAGCAATTCATAATATCATAGAAAAACTTTTAGTACACTTTATAGGAAAAAACAATAAAAGTCATCATCCTCAGTACCTCTAAGCACCCCTACTTATGACTGATGGAAAGGCCTTACTAACGAAGTCCTCCACAGAAACTCTGGAGACTTCATTTATATGATGCTACTCCAGACTGGAACTCTAACACTTACAGCTCACTTTTTTTGGTAGATGACAATAAGGTAATAACCACTGATTAGGTATGAAAACACACACACACACAGAGTTTAAATTTGTTGATCTTCATGAGCCCGTGTATTACATGTACTGTGAATGAGGAAAATGTCAACAAAAAGTTCACAGAGTGATGTGAAAAACAGAACTTTGTAGAGGCACAAGGATCACACAGGACCTTAAAATTAGGAAAGTTGTATACAAACAGTTGTATGTAAAAAGATGCTATATATGTGCATTATGAATTGTAATACATACTACTATTATAAATTTTAAAAGAAAAAAAATTAGGAACACATCTAAGAATATTTTTAAGGATAGATTAAAGAAGCTAGAGTTTCCACCAGGAAGGAACACTAGTAAAACCTCCCACACCCCCAGGACAGGAGAAGCTGAGTGATACATCATCTGACAGAAGAGAAGCTGGGTCCCAGAGCACAGAGCCAGCTCACAGGGAGACTGCAGCCCAGCTTAGAGGCCTCACCTGCCAGAGTTAGGGTTCACTCGCCAGCCACACCAGCAGGCTCCTCTTGTGACTCTAGCATGCCTTGTGCCAGGCAATGAGTTCCCAGTCTGTGCCTACCAGAGTTCCAAAATCCTTTCTGTGTATTTCTTGGAGCCAGATTTTTTTTTTTTATTTTTTTTTTAGAACAAGCCTGGGGGGAAAAAATTTGCCCTTGTGGGAGTTCTCGAACATTTAAATAACAAATAAGGCCTGGTGAACTTATAGAAGAAAGGTGACCATATTTATCTAAGAGAATGACATTTGCACATACAAAATAAAGTATAGAGCCGGCACGGTGGCGCACCCCTATAATCCCAGCACTTTGGGAGGCTGAGGCAGGAGAATTGTGAGTTCAAAGCCAGCCTCAGCAACGGTGAGGCACTGAGCAACTCAGTGAGACCCTGTCTCTAATAAAAACACAAAAAAGGGCTGGGGATGTGGCCCAGTGGTCAAGTGCCCCTGAGTTCAATCCCCGGTACCACACAAAAATAAATAAATAAATAAAAATAAAGTATAGTGTAGACTGCCCACTTAACAATGAATGTCACCTTTAAATCTGGCAAGCATAATGATTAAAAATCAAAGAGAAGAGGGGAGGGTGTACCATTCTTAGGGGAGACTAGAATTGCATTAAATGGGGAGAGCAATCTAGACAGAAAGGCTTGGTGCTGTGCTTGCAAGGGTCTTACAGAGGACCGCAGAGACCTCATGATGTACATTAATGGGAAAGGGGATGGAGAAAAGCTCCCCTTTCCCTACATGCCCCCTACATTTTGCTGCCTTTACCTCTGCTAGCTCTAAAAATTACAGTAGAGAAAGCTGGGTGTGGTGGCATAGCCTGTAATTCCAGTGACTGAGAGGCTGAGGCAGGAGGATCCCAAGTTCAAGGCCAGTCTCTGCAATTTAGTGAGACCCTGTCTCAAAATTTTAAAAACAACAACAAAAAATTGGTGATGTAGATCAGTGGTAAAGTGCCCCGGGTTCCATCCCCAGTACCTAAAGAAAAAAAAATATGTATAGGAGAGGGAATGACAGAAATATATCAAACAGAAATACTAAAAAAGGTGCCAAAGGAAAACAGAAGGATGAAAGATGAGATTAACAGGGGCACCAGAGAGTATTTCCCTAAACAAGATGTGTAACAAAAAGAATTGGTCATTTAGAAAACTCACTGGTCTGAATACTAGTAAATTAGAAAGAAAAAAAAAAAAAAAACAGAGTTGAAATTAACAAATGGCTTAAAAAAAAAAAAAAAAAAAAAAAGCAGCTGCAGGAGATTGATATAAAACCCTTATCCTTTAAATGTAGTTGCTTCACAGGGAAGCACAGAAGTCATGTAAACAGGATTTGGCCGGCTCGTGGCCATGTCAACGAGGAGTCACATTTCCCAGGATGCTGTGGCACAGAACCACAGAATTTTGTGAGCCTGGTCATCTCCTGGTCTTTGGATTTCAATTTCCCAAGGGAGGGGAAAAAAAAAAACAGCGCTTCACTAGAGGAAGCGAGGTTATTTCTAAGCTGAGAGACAGGACTAAGGCTTTTCATTTCTAAACATATGAAGGTAAACATCCCAAAAGATAGTGATAATAAAGGGTTGGTTCTTAGGTAAGTATTTCACTGTCTGCAAGGGCAAAAGTAACTTGAATGTTTTCTCAGTCTTTTTTTTTTTTTTTAATTCAATATAGGAATTTGTTTATTCTACACCTCTTTTGCCACAGGTATCTGATCAGATAACAGTGGACTCTGGAGTTCACTCAACCCCCTTGCTTTCCAACCTGAGGCCCAAGTGGTCATACAGGCTGACTCCATGTATTCCACATTTGCATTTGTCTTCATACTGAACTTAACTCTTTGGAGTAGGCCCTAACCACAGAGCTGCTCAGGGGACTCCAAACCCCTTGAGCAGCTAAGTTCTATTTATTGAGCAGAAACATTTTGAAGTCAGGAGCAGGTGCTTGACACAATCCTGATCACAAGAATGGAGCCCAATGGTATGCCCAGCAGCAAAACTCCACCAAGTGGGTGAGCTCAGGGGTCAGAGGAACATCTTGCAGGGCGTCTGCTCTCTTTCTAGGATTCCCCACATTGTGGGGATGCCTTCACAGGCAACCTTTACTAGTCAGTTAAGGAACAGTTCTGACACCGCTGCCACATCACCCTGTGCTCTTAAAGGATGGAAATCAATGCCTAGAGGAGCCAGGAGCCCAAAGACACACTGAGATAATTAATTAATAAGAGTGAAACATCACATTCAGCCCAGACAGTATCCTTGAAATGCCAGGCTGCCAGGGTGGCACACACCTGTAATCCCAGCAATTCACTTGTAATCCCAGCTATGTTGGGGGCTGAGGCAAGAGGACTGCAAATACAAGGTCAGCCTGGGCAACCTAACAAGATCCTGTCTCAAAACAAAATTTAAAGAGTGTGTGTGTGGAAAGGGGTGTTTGGGGATGTAGCTCAGTGGTAAGAACGCCACATGCCCAGCATGTGGGAGGCCCTGGGTTCAATCCCTGGCAAAACAAGATGTCAAATTTCACAGGGAAAGCAAGAAGAGAACACATCACTCAAAGGGACAGAAGTCACTTACGTACTCCAAGCCCAAGATGGGGAGGAACTCTGCCACTCCCATATTTGCTGCCCCACCATATTGCAAAGTGAAGCTGGATGTGAGCCTACCTGAGGCTTTAGGAAGACCCAAAAGTCCAGCAGCACATTCTCTTCCTGGAACATCTCTATAAACAAAGCAGGCACACATTGTTATCAATTGTTCCCATGGGACCCAGGGTCAGGGCTGAGGTTCAGCTTTGCCACTTCTGCCTGCTGGTGAGCAAGTCTGTCAACCTCTCTACAGCTTTGTGTCCTCAGCTAGACAGGAAGGGGACCCAGAAGGACCTCACTACTGTCCCTTCCAAGCCCCAAGTGTCTTAAGACTTCTCGGTTGGGGTTATAAAGGAGGCCCTGCTGCATACAGGACATCCTTGACAGCCTCAGCCTGGGCTCTGGGTTCAAATCCTCACACTGCCTTCTGGAGCTGTTCAAGACTTTGGCCAGATTTCATGTAAGACCCTTTGGCCAGATTTCAGTCACCATAGCAACCCCCCAGAGACAAAGTTGGAGCTGTTCAAGACTTTGGCCAGACTGCATGTTACAGTCTCCCTATGTATAAAAACTGGGAGCAATAATAGTATGCACCTCAGGGTTGTAGTGAGGATCGAATGAAATAATACAAAGGAAGCATGTAGAATAATGTCGATTCTTTTTCATCATTATCATTCTTATTTTCTTGATCACCTGTTCTTCACATTTTTCTACCAAGATGTATATAATTTCTGTGACAATCACCATTACAACATACTTCCATGGCGGGGACAGAGATGTAGAAAAGAACCAGAACTGTCAGAGTGGAAGACTTTTCTGTGTGGGATACTTATAAAAAGCATTTTATACCAGCATGACAGGACTCATAAGCAGTTCGTGTGCAGAACTACAACACTAAGGAGCTCAGACAGGAGTAGGGGCTGGTACATGCACCTCCAGGGCCAGCCACAACCATAGAGGAAGCAAACAAGTGAGTTCTTGTTATTCTAGACATAACACTGCAAGGCTGACTTCTTAAATCTATTGCAAACAGCAATACTTAACTCTTACTAGTAGTAAAGTATTTGGGCTACACCTTACCCCTGAGCTCATGGACAACAGAGTGGAGAAATGTTACTTATCCATCCTCAGCAGGGCCAAGGTCCAGCAGGCATTTACACAGGCCTGGCAGTGGAGGCGACAAAGAGACAGTGCCAATTTCCAAGGAGAACTGCTCCCTCCAAACCTGACACAATAGCTTATATCCCTTGCCTCTCCACACTTTTGAGGCTAAACAAGGAGCCCCTAGAGGAAGGCCCTGCTCTCATTCCAGAAGGCTGTCTGTGTAGACAAGTGAGCCGATTCCTTCAACCTTTCCTATGCATGCATACAACATACAGAATGAAAAAAGTCAGAAAAGCGTGCATTTAATTCTGGCAATGGAAAAAATAAAACAGCCTAAGTGGGCAAACACAGCTTAAGTCCCCACTCTCTCAGCTGAGAGCACGGTCACAGTACTAACGGCTCCTGGGACTCACCTTGGCAGCTTTCCAAGAGCTATTAGCTATTAGTTTGCATTAACACACTGAAAGAGAAGGTCAGATAAATTAAAAGTGAGACGGTAATTCAGAGAAAGGACATCTTCATACTAAGCAACAGCAGAATGCGTGACACATGGTAGAGGCTAGATAAATACTGAGTGCACTTACAGCCAGCATCGCAGTCACACATGCATTCGTGTTAGTGATATGGACACAGGATGTAAGCTGCATATAGGACAATAGCTTAGCTGAGAAACTTTATAAATAAACTTTAAGGGTTGAGAAGATCTTTAGTGAATTTCAAACAAAAATTTCAAAGTATAGCCATCTTCTATTAGGAGTGACTCTATACTTCAAAGCAATTATTAACTTTAAAGGCAGCCTGGTAAAACCTGCACTGACAAGTTCCAAATGTTCCACTGTCACCTACATGGCAATTCTGCCCCTCCCCAATATAAAATTATGTCCTCCCTTTTTAAAGTACCTGTATTCTGGAACATACATACTTTCCTTCCGTCAAAACTATCCATCACCTGTTCACCTGGCACCAGGATACTTCTACAAACTGACAGTCACCATAGCAACCCCCCAGAGACAAAGTTGAAGGAACCACTTTCCTGAGACTCACTATAACAGCATCAATACAGAATGCGGCCCCACCCAGCCCCCCACCCCTGCTAGACCCAGGAAGACAGGACAAACAGGAGGAAGGACAGAAGAAAATGAGTCCCTGAGGCTCTTTAAGCCTCTTGGAAAGGGGTAAAATCCCAGTCAGTATGATCACAGAGTGAGAGAGGGTACACACTTCCCAACCCAGACTGTATAGATGACTATTCTTTGTGATTTACCAGGCGTCTCTGCAGGGCACACATATCACTGCCTGTTTCCAGCCAAAATTTATTCTGTGGGGACCCTGCAGTGATTTGGACCCCCAAACCTGTGAAACATTAAGAAAAGGTCAAATGTCAGAGTGTTATCTGGGACAAGTCCTGAGCAGCTATACTTCTCAGGGGGAGGAGTCAATCCCCCACCCTCCCCACCCTCAGCTAGGACCACAGGGGGGACATTGGCATTTCAATGCCTTTGGAGGCCTGCTGGGCAGAAGGCTGGTTGGTTATTTTTAAACTGAGAAAACTGAATGGGAAGGGAGAAAACCTGAATTCTTGTGATCTCTTAAGGCCCCTTCCAGCTTCCAGATTCTCCCAAAGAACACTGCATATGCACATACATATGCACACACTTCTTTATAAAAATGTATACGGATGTGTGTATATATAAATGAGTACTGTATTCACACTTCCAAACACAAAGCACTTGAAATACACACTGCTGAGATCAAAAGACCAGTGAGCTGCTTTGCAGCAGCTGGGACTGAAGCACACAGATACCACTGACAGATCAAGGCAGAGCCTAGCAGCTCTCCTGACATTGCAGTTCACCTTAAAATCAACTGACTGGTGGCCATTTGGGCAGCTGCAGACCCTGCAAAACTCCATAGACTCTTTCTCTAGTGACTCCAGTCACAAGTGTCCCAGAGCCAGAAGTTCAGGCTGGAAAAAGGAAGGAGAGGAAAGAAAACGCCCAAGCCCTATCCCCAGACACACAGCTCCACCGCAAACAGTTGGTTGGCAGAGCAACTTCCTTCCTCTAGTTCAGTCCCTAAAAAAGGGCAAAAAGTTTACTCTCTTCCCACCTTTATTTTCAGGGGTCCCCCTCAATAAGTTGATCACAAGCACATTAAGTTGAAAACTGGAGAAAATTATAAAATCCTCTATAAGGGGGAGCTTCACTCTGATCCTAACACTGTCAAACAAATTTAAGGGTGCCCATCTCAGCCCTGAACAATCAGAACAAAAATAATTTATAGCAAAGAAGTGAAGGGTGAAAATCCATTCAGATGAATGAATTGAGACGGTTTGCCCTTCAGGAAAAACTGTTTTGTTATTTTCCTGGATCAGGCAAGAATTCTGATCCAGCATCAAGACTCAAAATGTGGTTGACAGAGGCCAATAACCGGGATGTGATAGGAGTAATAACCAGCCAAGTCGCTCAGGTCCTGACAAAGAGCTGGGGAGCGTTGGGTTTAATTAGCTTGCTCTCCACTTACAGACCATTAGAACAAGATCTTACTCTTTTAACACTTTGAATGTTTACAGATGTGGTGTTGCCAGCCCACAGGAACACCACACTAACCTCAGTGTGCCTCCCCTCCAACTTCACAGCCCAATCTTTCCTAACTGGGCCAGCAGGGCCGGGTGCAGACAGTGGCGTCCTCCCTGCGCTGGGCCTGGCAGGCAGCTCCAGAAGTCCGGGGCCTTAGACCTCTACTCCAGCGTCTCAGAAAACCATACGCATCACCTTATCGGTGCAGCCCAGAGGCGCTCAGCTGTCCTTAAAGCTGCTGGACAATGCAAGCGCCACCCCTTCCCTCTTCGACAGGGTGGCTACGAAAGCGCGGCTTTGTGTGTGACAGCGAGTGTGCGCGCGCGATCGTCCCCAGGCTCACACACCCCCTTCCACCTAGCGAGCTTGCAGCGCCTGGTCCGTGCGCGCGAGGGGCGCATTGCGAGAGGATCCACCTGGCAGACAGCCGCGCCACCAGGCCTCTGGCCACACGGCCGCGGGGTAGAGAATGACATCCACGCCCCAGTGCCCAGCCGCAGGGATGGTCTGGGAGAGCAGAACCCGGCGCCCGGCAAAGGAGAGGCAGGGGCCAGGGGCACAGAAGGGCGACAGGCGAGCATAGTGATCCCCACTCACGAACCCCCAGCCCCCAACTTTTGGAGCTGGGGGCCTGGGCTGCTCGCTACTCGGCAGGAAGTTCACCGGACCGCACTGAGCATGCTCTTGGGGAGTGTGTGCGCGGGTGTGGGCTCTCTGCTCCCGCAGCCTCAGCGACCCGGCAGTCGCGCTCAGAGCTCTGGCCGAATTGCGGTCAAGCCCGTTGTCCCCGAGGGGCCCCGGGCCCAAAGGGCCTCCCGGATCTCCTGGCCCCGAGAGCCTGCTCGCCTCCTCCCTCCTCCCCAGGAGCCCGGGCCAGTCCCCTTCATTCTTCTCCCCCACTGGCCCATGGCCGAATCCACCCTGCGCGCCCGAGTCCCCGGGACCCCAGCACGGCCCACGCGCGCAGCGTGACCCCATCGGGCTCCTCCAAGGTTCGAGCGCCCATCTGCCATTCCCGGCCGCTCGCCTCCAGCCTCTGCCACCGGAGCCTCTTCTGGACAGTTCCTTGGAAAGCTTGCAAGCCTCCTTGACCCTGGGCCTGGAGGGCTTCTTTCTCCCCTTGGGAGGGGCTGCCCTGGGCAGGTGGGAGCCTCAAGGCGCGCCCCCCAGCTGCACTCCTGGGTCCCGCAAAGCGGCTGCGGCCAGGGAACCCACGCAGCCCCGGAGAGGCGGCAGGCAAAGCCTGGGGCTGTGCCGCCCCCGGTGTGGGTTCTCCAGAGCACCCGTGCGCGGCTGCCCAAGCCCCCCGTGGTCCCCACTGTGTGCATCTCCCCGCGGGGATGGCGAGCTCCGACATGATCGTCCGACCCAGCAGCTCTTACCTTCTTGTTGGGCGGCAGCAGCAGCAGCAGCAGCCGAGATCACTCGCCGGCCGCCGTGCCCACAGGGCCCGAGGCGCAGCCGGGCGCGGGGTCGCGGCGCCCCGAGCCTGCGGCGCGGCTACCTGGGCTGGATCGCGCCCGGGGCCGCCGCCGCCGCCGAGCCGCAGGGCCGCCGCCGAGCGGGCCGCGGCAGGGACGGTCTGCAAACTCCCAGCCCTGGCGGGGCCGCGCACAGCGCGTCCACACTCGGCCGACGCGCAGCAGAGACAATCCTCTGGGGTCCAGTGGACCAGGGCAGGGAGTCTGCCCGCAATTTCTTGAAACCCTCTCCCACCCGACCTCTTCAACTTCTCCCGGCTTCTGAGCTCGCGGATCGCGGAGGCTGGGATTCCGGCCAGGGACGTTCGGCAAACTCCCCGCCCTCCCCGGAGGAGCGCTCAGCCAATTCGGAACGCCCCAGCTTTTCAGGGGCTGTCTGCAAACTCTCAACCCTGTCGAGGAGGACTTCCAACCTCGCAATTCCGCAGCCCAAGGGGAGACGAGAGATAGCTAGACGGATCATGGCCATAAATAATATTCTAGCAAGGTCAGGGGCAGTGTGCAAATGCTGATATGACCATGCATCCTCCAGAGTGGTGCAGTCCAAGCCTGTAAGGACCTGTGGCCTTCCAGTGGTGAAATCCAATGAGGAGGAGATTATGGACTCAACTATCTAGTGGTGCAGGCAACTTTAATAAACGCCCTGAGGCTCAGTTACTTCCTTTGTAAATGGATTAAATGAGGCAGTAAGAGTTTCTGCCACTTGTTTTTTGTGACCTTGTGCAAGCCACTTAACCATTTGGATTCAGCTGCTTTATCTGTGAACATAATAAACACTGCTTCATGAGGTTATTGTGAAGATGAAATAAATATAAAGTATTTAGTAATACCTGGCACATAGTAGACACATAGATAATGCATTTGGTTCCTCTTTCTCTGCCTTGCTTCCTGTCCCTGATTTCATGAACACTGTGGACATATAGCCAACCATTATACTGTTGTAAATTCAAAAAGAAATAAAACACATCCCATGCCCTGAAGGGACCACAAAGAACACTGGTGGCATGAAATGTTAAATCTGAACCTCCAAAGAGAATGCCTTACATTCACATCACTAAGCATTATAGATCCATATTAAAGAATATCTGTAATGGAGGGAGAGTGGGCTGGTGAATTACCAAAGGGTAAAAATGACAAGATTCATAACTCCAGCAAGTTCCAGGTTTTTTAACCTGTCACACTACTTCAGGTTACAGTGAAAGGGTTTATGTTTAAATTCCTCTGACCTTCCCTGCAGGATTTCTTCACCCCATTTCCTTGTCCTCCTTGGGTGTCTTCATTCTTGGACTAAGATCACCCCACCCTGCTGCTCACCCTTTGCAGCAGAAGCACATAGAAAGAGAGGACTGTGGAAATTTTAAACTCTAGAAACAATTCAGTTCTTCATATTGTAAGTAGTTTCTCAGGACCACACACCTGGTTAGGGAGGTCGCCTGACTCCAGGACCTTAACATACCCTGTAGCCTCCCTTGCACAGAAAGCTTGAGGCACCAGGTCAGTCCTCTCTTTAACTTGAACCCGGAGGAAATAACTGGAATATTTCCCCATCAGATGAGCCACAAAATATCAGCCACTTGGGTCCTCAGCTGTCAAGAACTGTTCAGGTAGTGCTCAAGGACCACAAGGAAATCTGCATGGACAGGACAATTCCTCTTCATAAGAAAAGACCTTTTGTTGAAATCCCAGGAATCCCAAGGCACGTATTTCCCTCAGTCCCTTGGAAGAAAATAATGTCTCAAGCCTGTTTCAGGCACTAGGAGGGAAATAGAAGAATGGTGACATCTGGTGGCCATGCCTTTCTGTGCCGAATATGGATAGTACAGATTCTAATCATTACAGATTCTCTTGGAAGCCAAGTTCCCACGGGTGGTTAATTGTACCACCTGGTTGCCTAAAGATTTCTAAAAGACATTAATCACTTAAACTTTATGGTTATTACAGATGGCTTTCTCAGAAAGTTTTTTATTTTTTACAAAAAAACATGTATATAGAGAGAGAATAAAACAGTGTAAATTCATATGTGTATGCATGTATGAATTTTCTATATTTGTATCATATAGTCTAATTATTTATGTAAATAATATACTTGAAACACCTTTGAAGAAATTAATACTTTCTCAATTGTTTTTTCCCCACAGAGTTAGGATTGCCAGAGGACACTGATTGTAGACATAAAGATGCTCACTAGAATGGAGTTATCTATTTCATCATGTCCTTTCTAGAGAGAGTTTGTTACAAACTTAGGAAAATAACACAGTGGAATTTCAATAGTGAAAACCTTGACAGGTGATGGTCAAAGTCATACCTGTTGAACAGAGATTCCTTTCTAGCAGTATACCACTTGTGAGCAACAAGTGTTAGGTTAAAAGAAGAGGGATGTTATTTCACAACAATGCCACAGTGTCTGTTGGTATTGCTAAATCTTCTCTGTGTTGCTCCATGTCTTCTCATATACTTGTCGCAGGCACCATATGTTAGATAATTGCCCAATTATAATCATAGAAAACATCTCTGTTCATACAATCAAGTCCATTGTTTTTCAGCATCTCTATGTGAGTTAAATTTATCCTCATAATAATTTATGGGTAGATTTTATGATACACATTTGATACAAACAGCATCCCCAACTTTAGAAAGTTAAATAATATAATCATCAATAGGCACAATTGATAGAGATCAGAGTCAGAATTGAAACCAAAGTTTGCATGACTCCAAAGCCCAGAATCTTCTACACCATGCTGCCCACTTTAGACAACATGTAAGAAATGAAAATCAGAGCAGAAACTACTCTAAAGCAGTTTTTCTAAACCACATTTCTTGATCTATTCAAACTGTATGAAAATTATAAGCAACAATTATGTTTGTAAATCTTAAAAAGCTGGGTCCCATGTGGCTCCGTCTTGGAACAGCTCTCTTCAAAATGAACAAATGATATGTTTTTCCTGCCTAGGACTTTGGCTATCTTTAATGGCTGGAGGAATTATCCATTACATAATCTAAGCGGAAGGTAAAGCTTCTGACCAAGTTTTTAGGGCACAAATGCTAGCAGCAGCACCCAGAGACTGATCCATGGCATGAGGATGTAGGCTGTGATGTCTGGCACTCAGTGGTGAAGGTGACAGCATCTTCATCTTACCAGTTCTGTGACATGGTTTTAGGAGTTGTTTCTAGATGCATGCCTCTGAGCCTTACTCTCCATTTCCTTTAAATTCCTTGTCTCCTAATAATAGAGTGTTTCGGTTGTTACTACTGAAGTAACCAGAGGGATGCAGACATTAGAATGAAGAGGACACAGGATTTCAGGGGGAAAAAAATCAAGGATGGGTTATCTAGTCTGATTAAGGCCAGGGTTGAAAACCCAGTGGGGATGATACTGGCCAAATTATATTTCTTTATTGTGTGTATGTACAAATATGTAACAACAAATCCTACCATCATGTATAATTATAATGCACCAATAAAAAATGGAAAAAAAATTAAAGAAAACCCAGTGGGTTTAAAAGTTTTTGATGCAGGCAGCTTATGGCACCCAGTGGCAAGAATTTATTAAATTCATCTCTGGAGATGTAGCTCAGTGGTAGAGTTAGTACAAGGCCCTGGGTTCAATCCCCAGCATCACCTCACACACACACACACACACACACACACACACACACACACTCACAGAGTTTATTAAAATGTCAACTGTACTTACCTAAAATAAAGTACTTGTTGAAATCAAGTTTTAGGGAGACCAAGTGGCAACTAAGGAATGCAAGGACTGGGGGGGGAAAAGGTGGTTGTTTTTTATGCAGTTGGACAATTTAAAGAATAATAAGCTCAAAGTCCCGAATTTTCAGGTCAAATTACATACAGAATAGGGATTTTTTATGAATTCTGAAACAGACAAATGAAAAACTAACAACAATAAACAATAGGCCAAGACAGTTAAAAAGAAAAAAGAAATCGATATGGGTTACTGAATTACAATTTACTTGAATTCACAGTCACTCTCTAAATTGAAACTAAGGACACCCATTAGAACAGAGTAGAACTCTGAGGAGAGACTGGAGACACATAGGAGAATTCAGATGACTGGATGTATTCCATTCCTCAAATCCTACATTGGCTTCCCTTGCCAAATGAAGGCGATAATGAGGTCCTTGCTGTGTGGATTGAGGTCCTGTAACAGGCAGGAAGTGGGTGTGGCCTTGAAATCTCAGATCCCAGCATGCCTCAAGAGGTCAACTGAAAAGGCAAACTAGGAAGGGAAAAACCTACCCATCCCATGAGTTGTGAGATCCTGCTAATTTGTAAAAGCAACAATCTGGGGAATACACATGGAGATTCATCCTGAGGATAGTAGACCAGGAAAGAAGAACACAGCATTAGATCAGGCTGAAATGATTGATGTGGAGGAGTTGCCAGATTCTAGACTCAACGTGCTCACTGAGCAGTTGGGGTGGGAGTAGTGTTCATCATCTGCTCAGTTGCCTGCTAAAATCTAGACTCATGGGGGCTGGTATCAGTAACAATGCTGGCACACACATTATCTCTTACTAAGTGCTGAGCACTATTTTTAGTACTTTCCTACATTATTTAATCATATTTTTTTAAAAAGCTTGAGATATATACTATCACTCCTTTTTTAATCAAAGATGACACTAAAACATACAGAAGTTCAAGAGTCCCTGCACACAGCCTATGAATGCTACAGCCAGGATTCAAATCAAATGACTTGGTTCTAGTTTCTAAGCTTTTAAGGTCTATGCTAATATTCTTTTTATGAAGATGAGATGCCAAAAATACCTTAGTGTTATGTAGAGGGGGAACCCAGGGATTTAGGGAAATGCTCTAATAGATGTGTCAAGTGCTATCTTCTTATCCATCTTGATACCATGTCCTTTAAGATGCCTCAAAAGACACATATTCACTGCAGCATTAAGTCCACTGATGAGGGGAATGCCAATGTTTTTGAAGAGCACTGCAGTGGCTTTTCTCTGAACTCCAAACCTCATAAAAAAAGTGTAGCCTTCATTCAATTCACAAATCCACTGCCCACCAATCTAGAGCCCCTGGAGTGAATGGGAGATGGACTGTCACAGCAGACATCATAAGATGGACATCCATCCAAAAGCCATTCCCCATCCAATCCATTTTCCTTTGCTACATTCCACTAGAGAGTCTGCAAAGCCAGATAGTTGCTTTCTCAGCCCCACTCTGCTAGTGCTGAGGAATAGGACAGCATGTGACTGTTTCTGACCAATGAGATCAAAGGGATCTGAGGATTTCTGGGAAATATAATTGGTCTTTTTTTAAATGAGATGCAGGAGGAGCTGGATTCTTACCCTGGCTACCCCTAGATTTCCTGCCTTTAAAGTAGGTCACAAAGCCTGGAGCTGCAGGTACCATATTCAAACATAAGGCAGAAACCTAAACAGAAAAGTCACTTGGATGATGCAGTCCAGAAAGATTAGAAAAGCTTAATTTTTGAAGAGCTATTCTCAACACTGTGTACCACCAGGCTTCTTGTTATACAAGGGAAACAAATCCCAACCTGTTAAGGTATCGTTGTTCCACTTTTCTCATACCTATAGCCTAAAACATGTCTAAATGATCAAGTAATCCTAGAGGAAGAGCCCAAGATAACATCACCAATATGTACTATGTATCTTCCTTCCAATCATGAGGAGAAATCTTAAACAGCTCATAGTCTTACCCTGTATTTCTTGAAAACTTTGAAGAGGACCCAAATGCACTTATATAATTTATATCAATGTATCTTTTAAAAGTCCCCTTTTCTCCTTCTGTATACTTTGATCACATGGTACAGCTCTGCAGAGCCTCTTGCTCCAAAGGTCTCCAACTTTTTCTTCACTCTTTCTCCTGCCCCATTGTTTCTATCTCTATAATATGTAGACTCCCTGGCTTCTCTCCAGAAAATATAAGGGGGTGTTCATATTTTTAATTTGTATTTTATATTTTAGTAATTATACATGTACACAGTGTGCAATGATCAAAGCAAATGAAACATTTTTAAAATTTGTGATTAGTCATATATAAATTATTTAATAGTCATATATATCTGTGGAATTTATTTTTTATTTGTTCTTATTAGTTATATATGGTAGTACAATGTATTTTGACATAATATACATATATGGAGTATAACTTCTCATTCTTCTGGTTGTACATGATGTAGAATCACATTGGTCATGTAATCATATATGCACACAAGTCAGTAATATCTGATTCATTCTACTATCTTTCCTATTCCCATTCTCCCTCCCTTCCCTTCATTCCCCTTTGTATAAACCAAAGTACTTTTATTCCTCCCTAACCCTACCCCCCTTATTGTGAGTCAGCATCTGCATATCAGAGAAAACATTTGCCTTTGGTTTTGGGGATTGGCTTATTTCACTTAGCATGATATTCCTCAACTCCATCCATTTACCTGCAAAATGCCATAATTTTATTTTTCTTTATTGCTGAGTAATATTCCATTGTGTATATGTACCACATTTTCTTTATCCATTCACCTGTTAAAGGGCACCTATAGTTATTTATTGTCATATTTCAAAGCATGTATATAATATGTACTTGTCAAATCAAGGTAATTAATGTTTTCATTGCCTTCACTTCTTTGTGTCAAAGCCTTTGAGCTCCCTCCTCTCTTTATAAAATATATGAGGTTATTGTGAACCACAGTTGCTCCCACTGTGCTGCAGAACACCAGAATATGTTACTTCTCTCCAGCTGTGTTTGTGTACCTGTTATCTAACTTCTCCCTATTTCCTCTTTTCTCTTACCTGTTCCAGTCTCTAGTAATTAATCATGTTATATATCCAAATCAACTTTTTAAAAACACTCTGATAACTCAGTATAATTTCCTCATCTCAAGATTCTTAACAATAACAACTGTCAAATTTTTTTTTTTTTTTTTTTTTTTTTTTTTCTCTCTCTCTCTGTATAGTAAGGTTCAAAGGTTCTAGAGATCAGATTGTGACCCTCTTTGGGGTATTATTATTCAGTACAGCACAGCCTGCTCTCTGGACCCCAAAGATTCGGATCCATTTAAGATCAAAGTACATCCCTTTACCTTCCAAATAGCCACCAAAGTCTCATCACAGCACCAACTCAAAGCCTAAATTCCTTCTTGATATTGCCAGTTTAAAAGATGCGAATTGCTTCATCTAAATAAAAAAAGGGTACGACTCAGGGTATTATCTATTCTTCAGCAAAATTCCTCTCCATCTGTAGACCTGTGAAACTAGAAAACAAGTTATCTGATCCCCAAATGCAAGGGTGAGATAGATAGGCATAGGGTAATGGAGGAAGAAAGTCCTTCCAGTCCCAAGCAATTTTGAACTCTTGCTGTGAAAATTCCATTTCAGGGCCTAGATTGAGTTCTCTGTGTCTTAGCTCCACTCTCTGAAACTGACACTCCATCCTCTAAATCATACTGCATATTGTAATGGAGAATAGCACATGTTTTCATCTAGGTGGTTTCACCAGCCTGTTTTCTGCTTGTAAAAATTTGGAAGTCCAACAGCTACCTTTTATTTTGTCTCCTCTCTGCCCCTTTCTCAGAGGGCAATGTTTCAGCTAGTACAGCATTATCAAAAATCTTGTGGGTCTTCCATGTATGTCAGAGGGATATGTATTAGATCAGAGGCTGCTCCACAGAGCTTTCCTGGATAGTCCCATGAGATGGCTGAGGGGACTCATGAGTCACATGCTTAATCTCTTAAAAGATCATTCTGTGTGACAAAACACTGTCATTTCTTTTCTTGCCAAGCACAAACAAAAGTTTGTCCAACTACATCCCTGGCTTTCTCTACAGATTATAATTTGCTGATAATAAATCTCCTATTTTTTTATCTTCTTTTGAAATTCAGAGAAGCTGAATTTCCAAAACCATTAAATCCTGGTTACTTTTCCCTAACAATCTTTTCCTTAATATATCTCTTTCTTCTCACATTTACGCTAAAGAATTATCAATAAGCCAGTTTGTACCAACAACACTTGGCTTGGACCTTTCCTCAGCTAAATACCACGTACATTGATGACAAGTTCTTCTTCCTACATTAACATAGGACACAATTCAGCTAACCTTTCTGCTACATATAACAAAGATCCACTTTCCTCCATTTTCTGCTAATATGTTTCTTGTTTCCTCTTGAGCCCCACCAACAAGGTCCTTAATATCTATATTTCTATCAATAGTCTGTTTACGGTGATCTGGATTTTTTTTCTATCATGCTGCTCAAACTTCTAGCATCTACCCATTGCCCAATTCCAAAGCCACTTCCACTTTTTTGAGATATTTGTTACATCACAATCTCACTTCCTGATAACAAATCTATACAGGTTTTCTATTGCTCCTATAACAAATTACCACAAATGAAGTGATTCAAACAACGTAGTCATTCTTGTACAGTCCTCTTAATAGGTTATAAACTCAAAGTGTTGGGGGTTTCATTTCTTCTGTAGGTATCAGAGGAGATTCTGTTTTCTTGCTTTTGTCTGGAGGCTGAATCTTGGCCCACATCATACCATGTCTCTTTTTACTTCCATCATCCCATATGCTGCTCTATTTTATTTGTTTGTTTGTTTTTGGTACCAGGAATTGAATCCAGGGTGTTTAACCACTGAGCAATATCCCTAGTCCTTGTTATTTTTTATTTGGGACAGGGTAGGGACCCTCTAAGTCGCTGAGGCTGGCTTTGAATTTGTGATCCACCCACCTCAGCCTTCTAAGCCACTGGGATTGCAGATGTGCACCACTGCACCTGGCCCATATGCTGCTTTTCAGCCTCCCTCTTATATAAAGATCCTGGTGGTTATGTTGGTTCCACCCAGAAAACTCAAGAAAAATTCTCCATCTCAAGATTCTTAATTTAATCACATCTGCAAAGTCCCTTTTGCCATACGAGGCAATAGTCACAGATTCCAGAGATTAGGATGTGGATATCTTTGGGGTGCATTGTTCAACCTACCTCAGGCTGCAACTCTTCACCTGTCTGTCTCCCTCTCTGTGCTTTCCCTTTCTCTGGGTGGTATCTTCCCACCCTTGAACTCTGGTTAGCCCTGTGACTTGCTTTTCCTAAAAAAAAAAAAAAAAAAAAAAAAAAAAAAAAAAAAAAAAAACAAAAACGCCATGCCTCTCAAGGGATCTTTCAAATTTCCTCCTCTTCTCTTGAATTGTTGCCATTGTCAGGAGAAAGGATGTTTCCATCAGTCTTTCCCAATGGTTCCAAGAGATGGATGAAGGATAGGATGAAGAGATAGAAGCAAAACTTCCCCTATGGGGGTCCCAGTCATTCCACATACGGAAAGATGAGCCCAGTTAGAAGAAGATGGTCCTGGCAGTTCACTCTCAGTGTGTGAGAAATAAATACATATTATTGAATGCCTTTGGCTGTTAGAGTATTTTGTCATGCAGTAATCTAATTATCTTATCTCACAATAACTCTATGGCCTAATGGAAAACTACCAATGCCCATTCAGTTGTTCAGAACACCTAAAGTGATGTGAATGTAAACACATAACACACACGCACCCTTCATTTTACAGTGTAACAGTCAGACTTAGTTTTGTAGTTCTCTGTAAAGATTGCTTTCAAAGAAAATGTCATTTGGGTTGAAGCAAAATTTTCGTGAACTACATAAAAATCAGGAAAGCCAGTGGTTTTAAAATAGAGGGACCACCTTTCTTGGAATAGTACCAACAGAAGATTAAATTATGACAGAGGGCGTTTGCTGCAACAGTCTTCCAAAAGACCTTAAAATTATCCAAAGAAAAACTCCAGGTATTGCTCATCAACTCTTTTCCCCTGATGTGCAAGTTTTGCAATTTAGAAAGGGTTTCCCAAAGTATATTCTTTGCAACACTAGTTCAGCAGTTTCTTAATTGTCGTTGTTGATGATGTGTGTGTATAGCAGTTGTGTGCTGAGAGCTGACCTTGCACATTTCTTCCCAACTCACGTTCAGTGGCTCAGTGACATCAGGTTGAAGGCTGGTAATGAGCCATGGGGGGAATATTCACACCTCAGAAGTTTTGCTCCTGTTATGGATGTGTGCAGTGGGTCAGAATAGAAAGTCTATCTCTTATCCTGGGTCATAGTCAGAATCTGTAAACCCTGGCTCTCGTAGTGATTGAGTAAACGTCAACTCCCTGCTGTACTAACAATCTGTTTGTATAAAACCTTTCTGACCCTGGAAGCAAGGTTTGGTACAGTAGCAAAGTAAATGATGACTCTACCCAAATTAGTTTTGAGACAGAGGCATTTTTTCTGTGGATGTTTCTGCCATGGATATTCAGGTTTCTGGTTTTTGCTGTTCTTGTCCTCTTATCTTTGCTGGGGTAGAGGGAGTGATATTTCATTCTAATGTTTCAGGGATATGAATTGAAATTTATGTCAATCATGGGGAAAAGAATGGGTATTTTGCTTGCAATACTTTAAAAAGATGGTGGTGGTTCCTGCCATTCTTTTCTCAGACCATGACCCATGGCCCAGCAATGCCATTTTTGAGTGGAGTAGGAGGACAGAGATTGGCTGTGAACCACGCTGGTGGCCCTTATCTGCCTCCAGCAGATAGTTGCATAGCAATTTGAGAGGCCTCATGCTCTAGAAAAATTTACCAGCTCAGCTGGGCTGGGAGCTAGAAGCAAATGAAGCTGGCATTGCTAATAAAAGTGGAATAATCTCTGAGCCAGACAGGTGTCAAAATCTCTTCTGTGTCCATCCTTACAAGGGGGCTGAGGTGTTGCTCTTTAAGTTTCCCGTATTTTGATGAAACACAGCATACATGTTGACAAATATACTCAATAATTAGCTTGGTATTATGATTTTCTCTACAAGTCTTAGACATATTTAGGTCCTTTTTACTTGATTTCACTGTAGCAGAAGTTTAAGCACGGACCCTGGTTAAACAGTGATGTGAAAGGGAACTTCCTGGAGCTATGAACTGTAAATCATTCCCCTAGACCTAAGTCAAGTCTAGTGTTTTGCTCCCCGTCCCGTGATAGGGGTGATATTGGCAAGACTTCAACCACATTCTCACCTACAAAACTGCATGATTTGATTTGATGAATGACCTTTCATCATTTTTAGCTATGCTGATGAAGTATGGAACTTCTCCACCCCCACAACTTCCAACCAGATTGTTATCACCGAGCTTCTCCTACATGAGAATACTTGAGGCCCACTGCTGTTAGTGTTCCCAAGAAGCAAGCACGTGGCCAAGGAAAATATCAAAAAGTAACAGCAACCACTGGTGTTCTAGTAGTAGTCACAGCTAATTCTACATGCCAAGCATGATTCTGGGCACTTATATCAAATCACAAAACTCTCCTGAAATAGATGCTCTTAGTATCATTTTGCAACTGAAAGAAAGTGAGATAAAAGAACTTTCTTAAGTCACCCGAGCCAGCAATAAGTGGCAAAATCTGGATCCAAACCCAGAGAATCTGGCCCCACGGCTCACTTTCCTACCGAGATGGCATCATGCTTCTAATTCCAGAACCTTCCCATCTCCTTGCAGATTGGGTTCTAACTCAATGAGAGAGGCCCAGAAGTCCCTCTTCATCTGCCCCTGGCAGTTACCCCCAGTCTCACATTTCCCCAGGCTCACCTCACTTCACGTTTCCCCTGCTGACCCTTAGTGACAAGAAAGCACAGCACATTTGCAGGTGCTTTAAGACCAAGTGCTTCCCTTCCACGTGGCCTCTGGAGTGATGAAGAATGCCACTGGTTCTGTCTGAAGTCATAGTTTAAAAGATAAATGACCTTTACATTTTAGTGCTTGATTCATGTATAGCAAAAAACCAAGAAGTAAATAAAATTATTAAGATGTATCTTGTATAATAATTATGGTGTGATGCCAAATTCAAAGGCCACTAAAATAAATGATAAAAATCATAGCTTCCATTTAGTTCCTTGATGAACCCCCAAAATGTTTTTTATCTAAGCCCTCTAACCCAGGAAAATGGCAACAGTTAAGAAGTCTTCCCATTCCTCTGTTTCCTAAAATCCCTCTGCCCTTTGTTTTACAACCCCCTCACCATTTGTGTATCAGCAAACAGCTTACCACAAAGAACCCCTGCCCTCCATAGATAAGACCTGCCTCTACTCTTCCTGACAATTTCACTATTTAATTTATTCTATACTACTCCAGGTTCCCTTCCTTTTCTTTGAGATTCCTCATTAATGGATACTTTGCCTACTGCAGTAGGCTGAATAAAGTTATCTCCTAAATTGTCCACTGCATTTTGTCTTCAACAGTTTGGTGCCAGTAGGACTGGACCTGTCCCCAGATCTCTGTCAAATCCACCCAAATTATAAAGCCTTAGTCTTTTGTGCTCCATTCCTGACTGCCCATGGTAGGGGCCAGTGGCGAGTGTGACTCCTGGTCATGTGTTCCAGGTTCTTGCTCACTGGTGGCAAGGTGAGAATTTGATCTTGATTCTTACTGAGTACTTGTTTGATTTCTAGTACCAGCTTCTTTTGGTTTTATGATCTAACCATTTGTGATCTCTGCAAATGGGTTGGTGGTTTATTGAGATCTCTCTGTTGGGTGAAAGATGACAATCTGGTTTATTACTTTTTTCTATTTATTTATATGTTTTGTCAATTTTAAGGTAAAATCAGTTAAGAATTCATATCCAAAGGAAAGGGATACGAACCAAAGAGTTTTGTATTTTTGTGTTTGTTTTACCCATGGCTGAAATTTTACAGTTGAAGCCAAAATACCTCTTTTGCAGTATGTATGTGTGTCTGTAAGTTTGTAATAATTTCCTATCCCTGAATGTTATTACCAACTTAGATTATAAAATCCTCTGCTCTTTTTTGTGTGTGTTGCTGGGGTCAAATCCAGTGGTTTGCATATGCCAGGCAAGTGCTCTATCACTGAGCAATACCCCAGCCAATATTATAAAATCTCTTAAAGGAACTCTCTTAGAATTGGCTTAGAGATAGATAAATTGAATATTCCTGAAGTTTTCATGTATAAAATGAAAAGGCTACATTTTTTGATCTGTTTATAAACATCTTCATTTTTTTCCTGTTACTACGAGAAATTGGACTAACCAAAGAAAGGAAGTGCCTGTTTTTTTCAGAATGAGAAGAAGCAAAGTTTAGGACCAAAAAAAAAAAAAAAAAAAAAAAAAAAAAGAACAGATACAGAAAGTCACGGAAAGTTTGGTGAAGTAAAATTTTATATGTCATGGTCAAAGCTAGCTAAGGTTTATGATTTGTTTATTTGATATTTAAAACTATTACTTTAGCATCAGGTATTGATGCAAAACTAGATTTTGGTTTTCTCTCTGTTGAAGTGACAAATTTTTCTTAGATCATTGGTTTGCTCTTGATAAGAAGTTGTAAAAAGTTATTCTTATCTTCTCTGGAATCTACCTACATAACAAAGATTTTGTGTATTGTAAGATAATTTCTGTGCTTTATGTTGACTTTGTTTTGTCTGTGATTATTTAGAACAAAGGTTGGGAAATAGCTAAATTAAGGATCTTACCTTCATGTTACTGCCTATATTTACTTTTAAAATCTGTTATTGTCAGCTGGGTGCTGTGGCATTCACCTGAAATCCCAGCAGCTCTGGAGGCTGAGGCAGGAGGATTGCAAGTTCAGAGTCAGCTTCAGTAATTTGACGAGGTCCTCAGCAAGTTAGTGAGACCCTCTCAAACTAAAATATTAAAAAAAAAAAAAAAAAGGTCTGGGAATATGGCTCAGTGGTAAAATGCCCCTAGGTTCAATCTCTGGTACCAAAAAGAAAAAAAATCTGTTATTGTCATTTTAATGCAACTGGTAACCAAGTATTGTTCTTAGTAACCCATGATCCTGTGTTGACCAATGTTCAAATCTGACCTGCCTTGTAAAAAGAGAGGGTATAGAAATAGGTTTCTCTTTCTTTCTTCCTTCCTTTCTTTCTTTCTTTCTTTATTTTATTTATTTTTTTTTTTTTGGCATGTTACTATGTATTGATGAGTTTCAGGAAAAGCATTGTCAAATCAGAAAAGATGTTTAATTTTCCTAGGTTAAATTTGTATGAGTAAATGTCATTAACAGATATTTGGAAATGATATGCGTTATGAGCATTTCCTAGAGAACTGTCAATGCCCATGATCTCTCTCAGAGCACTGGTGCTACTTTGCCTGATATTAGAGAATGGCATAGTGTCATCAGTCATCATTTCATTAATTTTCTAAATGCTAACTTGGCCACAACTTTACTTCTTTAATTTGAATCTAACATCTTTCAAGCCAGTGGGTTTCAAGTTGGGATTTATATCACTTACCTGTGGAGTTTATTGGCATACAGATATTTAGGACCTACTCCAGACTTATTCTCTTCAATTGATGTTCTCGATATATTCTTGGTATATTCTAACCAAGTGCTTAGTATTTATAGTCATTATGTCTCAGAATTATTATATACTTTATCTAAAGATATTTTCTCTGTAGAGATAATATTTACCCATTTGCATAAACTAGATATACTATCCATTCTCCTTTGAAAATAGGATTGATCATTACATATAGAGATACTTTATCTACAACCTATTTTGAATTGACTTTATTTTGTTTTGCATACTGAAGAAACATCCAAAGTTCTTTGTCAGTTATTATTATTTATTTTTATTTTATTTTTGGTGCCAGGGATTGAACCCAGGGGTACTTAATCACTGACCCACATCCCCAGCACTTTTTATTTTTTATTTTGAGACAGGGTCTCACTAAGATACCTAGGGCCTAACTGAGTTTCTGAGGCTGAGTTTGAACTTGCAATCCTCCTGTCTCAGCCTCCTAAGCACTGGGATTATACGTGTGTGCCACCATGCCCAGCTACATTATTCTTACAGTAAATTTCATCTGATTTTTTTACTCTTGAAAACAATCACTAGTAAATTAAACATAATCATTTTAAATCTTTGGTCATCTAAAGATAAGTTTTGCTTTACTCTGATGCTTCTCTGACAGGTCTTGCCTGTGTGGTTTTTCTTTAATAAAGGACTATCTCAGAGCCCTATGGAGAAAGACTTTGTGAGAAAATTTTGGGCACAAGCTTCTGAAGGCTTTCCTTAAATAACCTAGAGACCATACCCATGTCAACGGGTTGACTTAGGATTTCCAGGACTGTAATAATAATAATAATAATAATAATAATAATAAAAATTGATGGGGGGCTGGGGTTGTGGCTCAGCAGTAGAGCGCTCGCCTATCACGTGCGCGGCCCGGGTTCGATTCTCAGCACCACGTAAAAATAAAGGCATCGTGTACAACTAAAATAAGTAAATAAATATTTTTTAAAAAATTGATGGGTTCATGAGGTTGTTAACCCTAGATGGAAAGGAACAGAAATTAATTACATATAACTGATGGGGGGGGGGGAATTGTGACTATTGTTGGCAATATTGCTGATATTTTAATGCTCTGTTCTCTGGATTTGAGGAACTGCATAAGCTGTCTTTTTTCTTAAGCTGTCTGTAATTTACAACAATTTAGTAGATTATGCTGTTATAAACAGAAAAGGAACATTTATCTTTTTATCCCTGCCTGATTAAGGAAATATTAAGTACTGTATTTTGCTTTCCATGGCAATACAGTTATTTAAATAGGTTCAATAATGATCTGTCTTTCTTGTTAGCAGACATAATTGAAAACATTGCTATACCACCGTGGACTTGGCTGGAATGTCATCTTTGAGGATGATGCTTATTTAATTAGTTATGGCCACACATTTTGAGGAAACAGGACTGACTTCTTAGAGCCAATGCTTCTGAAACCTTCCTGGGGAAAATGCCCTTTACCTGGCTCAGAGTCCTAGCACCACAGGCAAGAAGAGAAAGCATTTCCTGGGAGGTATGAGGAACTTCTTGAAAATCTCAGAAGATATACTTCACCCAAATCTCTAGGAATTGCAGGGGAGATCTGCTTCTTGGCGTGGCTCCCTTGCCTTGAAAGGTTTTTTGAAAGTCCAATTTGAGATTTCTTATTAAAAACTTCCTTACAAAAGCAAACTTAAGGAGAATTATATATAGTAAATTACCATTCTTGTTATACCCATGTAAATAATCAGGTTAGATCTAATGAGTCCACCCTTATTTTGTGCTCCAGAATAACCTTTCTTTGAGATTGTTTTGACTAAGAAGAAGGTGACTGCAGAGAGAAATTTTGTGTCAGTGGAAAACTGACATTGTCTCAAGTGTACCTTTTCCTATTAGCAGATTCTGTCCCTATATGTTGCCTTTGAGCTATTTTGTACATCTATCCAAATTGCAAAACGATGGACTTGCAACCTCTCATCGGGTAGAAACTTAGTTGACTTTCTCCTTTCCACATCCCTAGGAATAACCACTTGGCAGTATCTACCTACAAATTGGTCTAGACCCCGTTACCTTGCTCAAAATGTTAATCCATACAAATTTTTATTTTTCCACAGTTTCCTTCAGTATCTGGCTAAAACACTCCACATTAACTTCTCCAATTTTTCATCTTTTAACCTAATGTCTTGGGAAACTAAGACCTTACCACCCTGATTTCTGTTGGTCGAGAACCCAAGTTTCCTTGCACTGGCCCTTCTCTGTAGGATCTGAAGAAGCCCTAAGAGCTAAAATTCAAGACTTGATGTAAACCTCAAATGACTCGTCATTGTGTCAGACACTGCAGGACTTGGGTTTTTTTTGTCCTATCTGGGCCACCAAGGGAGGAAGTCCAGTGAAAAAGCCAGGCCATTCATGCCCTTGAGGAATAGTAACAAACACCGTGGACATCAACAGAGCACCAGCATCCTAACTTCAAGAAACTCAATATGCAGTGCCGTGTCACCAAAAGATTCTTCTCTACCAACTTCCTGGAATGCACCAGACTGGTTACCTCCAAGGTTCAACCCCTGGTTCTTTAATACAACCTTTTATATTAATATTTCTCCTTTTTAATATAAGATGCCTAATACCCAGGACTTTAAAAGGACTTATCTTAGCTACCACCTCTCAATAGATGGTTCAACTGATTTTGCAGAAACAATACCCAGAAGAATCCTTAAGAGACTATTTCTTAGACCTTGCTTCCCCTCACTCAAGAAGTTTGGCATCAGTTGTTCTGGGATGAATAATACTCACTTGTTTTGAACAGAGGAGAATTAGCACAGTGGAACTTGACCTGAGCCCTATGCTCCTGGAAAACAGTGGCAGTTGAAAAATCCCCCCTTACGTGTTTCAGGAAATGAATAATCACAAAGAATTACCCTTCCCCAGATAATGTAGAAGACTTACTCTTGCTTGTCCTCATGACTTGCCCTGATAAAACTCCAGAGCCCTTGCCTGTTTTTGGACCATCCGTCTCTAACAAGTGTGATCTGTGTTGCAACAACCCCCTCCCCCCATCATCTCTTTAGTTGTCTGGTACCCCATACAGTAGATTCCAGCTGGCAAAAAGGACAAGGTAGGCATTGTCTGGGATGTGAAGGGAAACACCAAGAGGAAGAGAGAACACTGTGGGTGTGATAGAGGAGAATCATGATCATAATCACCTCTCTTGTGGCCAGCAACAGAATCAACAAAGCCCCGCAATACATTGCTAGGTATGTCCCATTGTCCCTCCAGATCTATTGATCTTTATGGGTAATGTTGGTGGGCTCTGGTGTCTTGTCCTATGGAGCAATTTGGGAGAAGATAGAGGGAGAAGAGACATGTAGGTCAAGAACTTTATTGTCCTGATTGTTTTCTCACTACATAACCCTCTTCTACACAATTCTCTCCTTTTGAGTCCCCCGAGCTCCTTCCTCCCTGCAGCCCTTCAGCCTGGTGGTAATAACTGCTCCTCTGCCTCTCGCCCCTCATCACTGCACTTTCCCTGTGGTTTTCCTACAGTCTTATCTCTATTAATCGCCCCTTTGAAAATAAACACATCCTTGAATTATCCTAATGTGGATGTGCTGTTCTTTATTGAGAACATACTCGACACCATTAAAATTCATGTTAGAACCTCAAGAGACATTTTTGGCCTTTGGAAATCTATTCTCTGAACAACCTGTGAAAGACTAAAGTTTATATTATTTTCAGAGAACAAAGTCAAGAATGATCTAGCCCCTTCTTACCTCCTCACCTCTTCTCATTTGTTTCATACCCAAGCCAACTGAAAACATTTGAAGTTCCCCAAGCATGGAATGTTATTTTATCCCACTGTGCTTGGGCCCACTCTGGGGATGGGATACCCTTGTTCTCCCTCCTTTCATTATCGCCTATATCTGTTAAACCTTTACTTGTCCTTTAGGCCCCAAATCAAGTGTCCTTTTCCAGAAGTCTCCCAGTGAGCCTCTAGAGTAGTGATGCCCACCTACATCCCCTTCTGTAAGTACCTCAAGGTCTGAACATGGAGTTGTTTGTCTGCGTGGCTGTGTTCCCAGAACTTTCCTTACCAAGTAGACAGGGCATGAGGTCTTATTCAATTCACGAGATCCTATAGCCTACGTATAATAAACACTCAAGAAATATTGGCTGGTCGAATTGAGAGTCAAGTTCATGTTGGGAAAGTGAAGAAAGAGAGAAACACTGAAAAGGGGAGGAGTGAGGTGTTGGATCTTGACCTTTTGCTAGCATAGGTCCCAAATACCTTTCATGGGCATAATAAGAGTAAAAAGAGAAAAGGCTTCACACTGGTTCACCCTTGAAGCTGGGGTATTCAAATTTGTCTTCTGTCGAGGGAGACAAACTGCATAAATTAATACACTGAACCTTGGCCTACAGAGCCTGAGGCTTTAATAAATAAAGAGTTGTATCCAGCCAAACAAGAACATAACACTGCCAAAATGTCCCTGCATCTCAGTTACAATAACAATGTTTCCTGGGCCCAAGCCCAGGCCTGAGAGCAACTCAGAGAACATTAAAGAATTTTTGTGCTGCTCTTAACATCCCCTTTGATTGAAGAGACAACTTTGGCATCTCCCAAAAGCAAAGCAGACGTCTCCAGTCTGTTTAAGGCTCCTGTTTGACTCCTACTGGAAATTAAAGGTTATTTCTGGATTCATTCTCTCTACACTGTTCTCTACTCTGTGGCTTCTCCATTTATTTAGGACCAAAACAAACTTGAGCTGGTGTTATAGGGATAATTCTACAGTGTTTGATGGAGCCTCGGGCCTTGGTTAACAGGATCTCTTTTATAGAGAAAGAGAAGAAGAAGTTCTTTCATCTTAGGATGAATGCCCCGTACCCCACCATAGAATATTAGAATATTTCAGTCAGAAATTATATTGCCCACTCTTTTTATTTTTATAGAAGAGAACTCCAAGGGCTAGAGGAGTGACCAAATTGGCTCAAGGTCAGAGGGTAAAGTCAAAACTGGTTTAGAATTCCAATCTAATGCTTTATTCATTTAACACTCCCTGTTCTTTGAAATAAAGCTAACTTACAATCCATTCAAAAGTTATTTTAAGCATCTATTAGGTGTGCAATACCTTTTATACTTCTATTAGAAATAAAGCCTAATTTTTCCAATTTCTTGCTGGGGTAGAGGCATCTAAGGCTCAACCATATCTACTTTTCCTTTTCTTCTGGGTCACATGAGATGAGTAGATTTCGCTCCCTCTGCAGTTGGGAGAGACCACATAGTAGTTCTAACCATGCGCCTGGTAGCTTGTGTCACTTCTGGGCCCTGGTACGGCATTCCCAGTGTGAGATCGCTAGCATTCCTTTCTGTAGCTGCTGCAACTGAGGAGGCCATTTTTCAAGCCACCACGCAGCTGGGTCCCAAGTGACAATGAGAAACAGAGCCCTTTGATCACCTAGGTGAGATATAGAACACATATGAGAAACATGTATTGGGTCAAATTACTGAGATTTGGTGGTTGTTTGTCATGGCATTATAAACCTAATCTGTTCAGGTTAACATGACATGAGAAACGGCTTTTGTTCATTCATAGTAAGGTTTAAGCGATTACAGTAGCTCTTTCTCTGGTGCCAAATTTTGATATAAATTATAGGACTGAATAAGCCCTAGGCACTTTACTTTGTAATATTGTCATTTAAGTATTTTAGTCAGCTTTCTTGCTACTGTGACCAAAAGACCTGACAAGAACAATGTAGAGGAGGAGAAGTTAATTTGGCACTCATGGTTTCAGAGGTCTCGGTCCATACATAGATGGCTGACTCCATAATTCTGGGTCCAAGGTGAGGCAGAACATTAAGGCAGAAGGGTGCGGTGGAGGTAAGCAGCTCAGCATGTGGCAATCAGGAAGCAGAGAGAGTTCCTCTTACTGGAAACAAAATATAAACTCTGATGGTGCGCCCCTAGTGACCCGCCTCCTCCAGCCACACCCTACTTGCCTAAGTTAACACCCAGTTAATCAATTTCAGTGGATTAATTCACTGATTAGATTAAGGCTCTCATAACCCTATCATTTACCCTCTAAACCTTCTTGCATCGTCTCACACATGAGCTTTTGGTGGACACCTCATATCTAAACAATACTACTAGAGCTGGAAAGAGAATATTTATTTATAAGCAGTTATAACATGAAAAGTACTGTTAAACAGTGAAGACAATGTGTTATGGGATGTGGGGAAGGGGATGATCTTCCTCTGACAGGAGAAAGCAGAGGTGAATATCATTTGAACTCCTCTCATGCTAGGCATTGAAGAAAGGGGACTTGAGGGATAGGTTGAATTTAGAACTTCAGAGAGAGAAGGAAGGTGTTCAATAACTGAATGGAAAGGGGATGAAATTGTCTCTCTTCTATTTTTTTTTCACAAACTTTGTTTTGAATTCTCTTGAGATTTGGAATTTGAATTTGGAAACTACTTTGGAACTAAATCACAAGGCTCAGGCCTCTATTTTCTAAGAGTCTGGGAAAGATGGCATTAGTAAGGTTGCTTTGAAAAAGCTCTGGACCAACAGTTATACTTCCAGTGACAGTGTCCTTTGGGGCAAGTCATTTAGTTTCTTTAACTTCACTTTCAGTGTCTCTTAACAGGAGAGGTGGTCTGGACCAGTTTTCCACTGTGCATTTCTAAAGTTTGTGCCATGGAATACTTGTCTCCCAAGACACTTGATGGAAAAAGGTTCTGAAGGTGGAATCTTTGGGAAATTCTGAGTCCTAAATGCCTCCAAGGTCCCCCTCTTGGAGATTCATGGCACACATTCACTTACTAAACACTCTGAAAATTTCTACCACAAAGAAGCTTGTTTAGATTTATTTACCCTAGTATTTTCCAAATTTATTTGACTAAAGATGTCTCCCTCCCTCCCACAAATACTTGTTACTATCCTGAAGATTAAGTGTTGTCTGAACTCTGTTGGAAAATGCTGGTGGTTATCTGCATGATCTCTATCAGTGAAGATGTTCCCTCCTGATTTAGGACATCATCAGTTCCCATGTGAATTACTTACTATAGGAGCTTCTTAAAGGGACTTTCTGATGACAAGGTCATTCATTGCAAATGAACAAGAACTCTCTGAGTGTGTGACTTCCCTTGTTAAAAGCCATCAGTGCTTCCCCTCTTCACCCAGTGCCCGTATGAGAAAACCTCACACTGTCAGCTTTGCTGACAACCTCAGCAAAATTATTTCTCACTTAGTAATTCCCCCAACTCTTCTGTGCAAATAATTATAGGTCAGATCCTTGTTTCGCAGTCATAAAAAATACCCAAACCTCAGGGTGGTTTAGAAAAATAAATAAAATAAATCTTTTACACTTGATGATTATTCAGTATTTTTCATAAACTACTTTTGTTGTGGTAGCTTCACATTATGATGACACGGGAGGTGAAAGATGATATTGTCCTTACTTGATGTGCAAAGTCCCCAAAAATCTGGCCATAACTCACGTTTCTAACTCTCAATAAAGTGCTCCATGCACTGTATTACATTCCCAGAAGCCAAGAACACATCTAATAACAACTCATTTATAAGGTGCTCAATAATGTTAGTTGAATGAATACACGGAGTCAGGTGGACTTGAAGTAAAAAAGACAAGAAGGAAAGAAGGGCAGAGGGAGAGAAAGTAAAGAAATACACCAATCTGTGTTGGCTTCTGCCTATAGGGAGTCTGCAGTCCAATTTATATTTATCAAGTGCCTACTATGGACCAAAGGTATACAGAAATCAAAGATAAAGCACAAATCTTCACAGAGTTTATAACTGAGTAAGGTAGAGACCAGTAAATAATAATCATGGCATAGTCCTGTTCTAAATATTTTATGTGTATATTAGCTCTTCTGATTCTTACATCTTAAAGGGGTAGGCATCATATCAGCCCCATGTGGCAGATAAGGAAACTGAAGCACAAATGGCTAAGTAGACATCCAAGGTCACGTAGCTTGTAAGCTTTAAAACTGGAGTTTTACTTCAGAGTTTTCATGTTTAGCACTATGCTTTCCTGCCCTTCTGTGTGACAAATCTTAGGATAGGTAAGTACAGACATAAGGACAGGTTCAAGCTGAAGTAGCTCACTGAGTAGGTGAGGAGGGTCTGGGAAGGCTCCTTTGGAGGAGGTGGCAGTAGACCTGGGTCTTAAAAACTGGAAATGAATAGCAGGACAGAGATTAAGACAGGACTTTCTAGGTCAAGGGAGCAGGTGCAATCTTTGGGCCATTGTAAGCGGCTTTGGAGGCAGAAGCATGGGTATGGGGGAAAGTGGTTTGGGAGAGGCTGGTAAAACTAGCAAGTGTCCTCTCCGGGGGGGGGCTCATGTGACTCAAGCATCTGAGGTCTCTCCATGCAGGCACTGGGTGGAGAAGGGAAGCTGATGGCTTTTAAAGAGGAAAACCACATACTCAGAGAGTCCATGTCTATTTGGGAGGGATGACGTTGTCATCAAAAAGTCCATTTAATAACCTCTTGTAAGCTGGGCACGGTGGCGCACGCCTGTAATCCCAGCACTTGGGAGGTTGAGGCAGGAGGATTGAAAGTTCAAATCCAGCCTCAGCAATGGCAAGGCACTTAGCAACTCAGTGAGACCCTGTCTCTAATAAAATACAAAAAAGGGCTGGGTATGTGGCCCAGTGGTCCAGTGCCCCTGAGTTCAATCCCCAGTACCAAAAAAAAAAAAAAAAAAAAAAAAAAAAAAAAAAGAACCTCTTGTAGTAAGTAATCCACATGGGAAGTGATGATGTCTGAAATAAGGAGGAACAGGGGAAATGAAAAGTGAGGATGGGTGAAACCTATGTAGGAAGTGAAGCCACAAAGCCATGGAGATCCATTAAACAAGTGGAGACAGAGAATCGGAGCCAGCCAAGGGAACAGTCATTAGAGAAAGGTTTCCCAAGGAGGGATTATAGAAGTCAAATGGTGTGGCCAGGGCCAGGCATGTTCAGGAGGCAAAATCCACCTGTCTTAGGTAGGAGTTTGGTTAAATGGAAACTCTGAGACCACCCCTTCCTGAAGCTTGGGTATAAAGGATGGAGTGAGAGCTAGAAGATCATTCAGGGTTCAAAGAAGGTAATTTAGGGTTGGAGCAAGGCTTGAATGTGTGTATAAGTTCTAGCAAAAAAGCCAGTTGGAACAGGGCTTAAAAGCTGCAAAAGAGAGAAGAGGACTATAATGGTTAATTTGAATTGTCAACTTGATTGGATTAATAGATACCAAGGATTAAGAGAACTATGGGTGTGTCAATGAGAGCATGTCTGGGAATGATTAGCCTGTGGGATATAGCCAACTGAAATGGAGACCCTCCCTAAGTGTGGGAAGCACCAACCAATAGGATGATGGCTTGGATGGAATAAAAGTTGGAAGAACAGAGAAGCAGCCCCAGATGCAAGCTGGATTCTAATTGAATGGGTTCTTGGTTGCTGCTGCAATGATCTGAGGAAGTGAACTCTCGCTTCTTCACTTTTCCAAAATGGACTTTGACAGTGACTCTCCAGAAGGCTTAGATCTCAGACTAGGGTAGCACCGTTGATCCCTCTGGTTCTGGGACTTCAGCTTCTTGGACTGTGCAGCTACTCATTCTCCTGCAGTTGGCCATTGTGGACTATGAAGCTTCTGGTGGATTAAACCAACCTAATAAGTCCCCTTTTTATAATTATACTTCCTGTTGATTCTGTTCCTCTAGAGAACTCTAATACAGGGAAGTTCTATAAGAGAAAAGCAGTGCAGATGAAAGCAAAATCGGTGAAAAAAACAAAACAAGTAAAACATCAAAAAACGCAGTGGTAGAGGCCATGGTGTGGCTGATACCACAGATTCCTGGGAGAAGTTGGAAAAAATTCTTTCTCTGGGGTTCAAACTCAGCCTTGGGAATAAGTTTGGATCTTGAAAGTGTTTCACTAAAGATTTAGGTCTGTCCTATATACTTGCAAAATACCCACTTATTTAGGTCAAGGACAAAGTGTTTAGTCCTCAATTATCTGGACATACCAATTAACAGTTTTTTTTTTTTTTAATTTAATGAGTTTCATCGCTCAAATTAAAGAAGTTCTCTTTTTTCCACCTCACTGATTCATTTATCATGCACATTGATCCTGCTTCTGTGGTCTGGAAACTCTAAATTAGTAAATCAGTGTAGAATCCTGGATTCTCCATGGGAGATTGTACATTAGGCAGTGTTCTGGTCCCTCCTGTCTTCGCACAAGTAAGGCACATTTGTGCTCATGTTTACGGGCAATTCAACTAAGCTTGAAAGAGACAAAGAAACTTGCTCAAGGAAAGAGAGTTATCTTGTTAATATGTTAAACAATGCACCTGATACCAATGGTTTCATAACTGGGTGTTTGAGTGGGTCAGAGTATAAAACAAAACTGCCCATTTCAGGATGGTAAGTAAGAATTGTGAAATAGAACAAGGTTATTACCAAGAAAACAGCTAGTTAGTGCTACACAACAGGTAAGAACACATGGACCAGAGAGGTAAATTCTCAGGGTGTTTGTTACACTTTCAGCTCTCTTACAAGGAGTTTCTTCTAAGTTGTCCTACAGTGGCCCTCTGAGCCCCTCTCCTCCTACCCCCAGCTAATCGGGCAAGAAGCAGACACCTTTCCCAAGCACAGCAAGGCTACAGCAATATCCTATGCAAACACAGATTTCCAAGGACCAACTGGACTGACAAGATTCCCTTTCTTTGAACTTTGAACTGGAGGTAAGAGGAAAATGTGATTTGTTGGTAATGGGAGAGAGACCCTGGAGAGGGGAAGAAGAAACCTTACCACACTAACAACAGAGCTGTGGGGTGAGGTTCACTGTGACCTGGGCACAAGTATTGATTCAGATTCAGAACAAGAAGCTCTGAGCCCCTACTAGAGTCCCCAGCTCTGTGAAGCCCCATTGCCCTGTAATTCTAGTGCTGATGCTGTTCCTGGGTCAGCAGAAGAATAAGCATAAGGCTGTGATTCCAACCAACCAAATGTACAAATCAAACAAACAAAAAACCCCACAACACAACACACAACAAAATCTTCATACCTCCTTTAGGAGTCTCTTTTGATTGCAACCAAATGTTTCTGGCATGGCACCCTACTCTAGAACCCCCATATCAGGTCCAGCCCTAACACATACCTTTCCTGAAACAAGGCCAAAGTGTCCCCAACAAAATTTCTAGGCCCTAGTCCAAAAAGAAACATATGTCAAAGAAATGCTCTGAGGAGGAAGGAAGCCTGCTTGAACTGTGGTTGGTCTCTGGGCTTTCAGTACAGATGATGCAACTCAGGTTGGGGTAATGGCAGTGTCTGTGTAGGACAGGGTAAGAGGCAGCATAAAGCCAGGAGGATTCTAGATAAAGCTTCTAGAAACACATGTAACCTTTTTTCTTTGATGCTGGATACACAGAGGTGAGCAAGACCCGTTTCTTGTTCTCAAGAAGCTCACAGTGTAGTCTAAGAACAAATCTATAAGTAAATGTATATAATTCCAGGTAATAGGTATCCAGGTGATCTGGGATCCACGTTGACGGGAGGATAGAGAAGACCATTCCTAAGAGATGAGCACGTGTGAGGCCTTGGGGTGAGGAAGTATGGCAATTTTGGTGAACAGCACCCAATGTGCTATGGAAAGGGATAGAAAGAAGGATCAGGGGAGTGTCAGAGATGAGTGGGGTGGGGTTAGAACACAATAGGCATAACAGAAGTTCCAAACTTTCTAAATTCTTTGCTTTCTTAATGTGTCAGTTCTTTTTTCACAGTGCCCGGAGGCCAACAGAAATATTTAACAGTTCCATTTATTGAGTAGTTGGGTCCAAACAGCTTAATAGGTATTTCTAACTAATAATTATGGTCTTTTGGGAAAACACATGTAAATTAAAGGAAAAACCAATATTATTATTATTCCATTTTTGATTAATCACAATTACTGGTGGCACAAGTCTATAATCCTAGAGACTTGGGAAGTTGAGGAAGGGGGACCAAAAGTTCAAGATCAGCATTAGCAACTTCCAGTGACCGTCTCAAAATAAAAAAATAAAAAGGGCTTGGATGTAGTTTAACAGTAAAGCGTCCCTGGGTTCAATTCCCAATATATCCCCTGCCCCACATTACAATTACTAACAAGAGTATGTGAATTGTTACATACACAAAAATTATCAAATTTGAAATAAGATTGGACACAGCCACACTCCTTTTCTGTCCTACACTGACTCTTGGCTGACACTTCCTTTCTGTCATAGTCTTATAGCTTGGATTTGGGATGTCTCCCCAGAAGCTCATGTGTGGGAAACTTGGTCCCTAATGTAGCAATGTCTGAGTTATCCTATGCTGAGCTTTTGGGAAGTAAATTGAATCACAAGGACTGCAATCTCATCAGTGGATTAATCCATTTGATGGATTAATAACTTGAATGGATTATTGGGAGTTAGTAGAAGCTATCTGGAGGTGGGGCATAGTTGGAAATAGATCACTGGTGGCATGCCCTTGGGGACTATATCTTGTCCCTGGCCCTTTCCTCCTTCCCTCTCTCTCTCTCCTTCTTGGGAGCCATGAGCTGAGCATCTTTCCTCCACCATGTCTTTCCACCATGATGTTCTGCCTCACTCCAGACACACAGTGATGGAGTCAATGACCCTGAACTAAAATCTCTGAAAACATGAGTCAAAATAAAATTCTTTTTCTAGTTGTTTATGTCAGATATTTGTCACAGCAATGAAAAGCTAACTAACACATAGCAATCTCCAAAACCTCAACTTTAAAATGCAATTTTATCAAAGGAAATATAGTTGAGTCAATGCTGAACTCTGAGCTACCTCAGGTTAGTGGTTCATGTGGTGGCCCTCCATATTAAATATTGCTGCATTTTCCTTAAAAATGTAAAATATCTTTGATGTTCCTGTGAATCTCTTACAATGCTCTGACGTACTCCAGAGTCCAATCTGGGAAATGGGGCCACATTGTAGCTCATAGTCTCTAGAAGAGACACATCAATAAAATCACAAAACTCACAACTTGGATTTAATAATGGGGCTACAAAGAAATTGTTTGCATTGTTAGTGAAGGACAGAGAAGACTCTTGAACATGTGCAAAACAGGGAAATGAAATGCTCAAAGGAAAAGATTATAGCAAAGGATATATTATATGCTTGAGAGATTATTTTAATCCTTTGAAAATGTTTTTGGTTTCTGTTACCTATTAATAATCCTCAGTGCTGGTGGGAGGAGTCACCTCTGGTTAGTCAAATCACCCATCTCTTTCCCAGGGTATGTAGATGGTGAGGATAACCCTGATTAGCCATTACACTCACCTTTTTGTTGCTGTTATTGGTGTGTGTGTATATGTGTGTGTGTGAAGGTGTGCATGCATGAATTTTCTTTGTTAATTTCAGCCCAGCATAAAACACTCTGAAGTAATTGCTGTAGACTCTAGCACTCTTAAATGCCAACCCCCAGTTTTCAGTAAATTCTTAGGAGAATTCCAGGATTTCCAAAGGTCTGTAGCAGCAACAAATGTCAAAGGAGAGAGAAGAAATGAAAAAAGAGAAAAAGTCAGCAGGCAGTAAAGACATAACTTACCCAGAATGGAAAGACCCCCTCAGTGGCAGAGAGAAAGGAGAGAGCAACTGACCTTTATTCGTGGGAGACCAGATAGAGTAAAAGGAGCTGGTGCCATGAAAAGAAAGGAGAATAAGAGCCTAGAGAGAAAGGAGCAATTTCCTGTCACTCAGATGGTGGTGACATTATCGAGTCCCTGCTCATGCTGCCTCTGACAGGAATTGTCTCTGTGGGCCTCCTGAGGACTGGGTAGGGACACACTCTATGACGAGCAGGCAGCTGGCTGCATGGTGTGATTAAAAAGCCACAGAAACTCCCCAGCCCTGGGCCCAAAATAACCTCCCTACAAGCCTGTCCCCAAGCCTGAAATGCTTACCACTGTCTTGGTGTTTTTGAATTGGGGCACTGTGTCTCCAGGGTTCCTTTGTTAAAATAAAAAGGTGTTATTTTGGAAGGATAAAGCATTAGCCCACCAGCATTTGTCAAAACTTTAGTTAGGATTGGCTGCTTGTTAGCTAGTAAAATTGGATTATTATCTAATAATGCATTCTTCTGTATCTAATGTTATCTATTGCTGCAAAATATATTCTCCCAAAACTTAGTGTCTTAAGACAATAAACATGTATTGGTTAGGAATTTGAGAGAGTTTAGCTGGTGGTTCTGGCTTAGGGTCTCTCATGAGGATATGATTTAGATGTCAGCCAGGGTTGCAGTCATCTGAAAGCTTGGATAGGACTGGTGAGTTTGATTCCAGGATGGTGCACATGGATGGCTCTAGGGAGGAGGCCTCAGTTCCTTACCACGTGTCTCTCTACTGGGCTGTCTGGGTGTCCTCACAACATGGCTGCTACCTTCCTTCCAGAAGGACTAATCCAAGGGAGAGAAGCAAGAAATAAGGTGTAATGCTTTTATGACCTTTGATTGAATATCATACTCTCTCACTCCTAGCACATGCGTTTTTTAGACCAAGTCACAAAGTCCAGCCTAAACTCAAAGTGAGGGTAATTAAACTTCATGGATGTATCTAAAACTCACCATAGCTAATCACTCAATAGCCATAAAAAGATGGGAATGGAGAAAGGAAGGATTTTTGCTTCTTAACAGTTTTATTGAGGTATATTTGGCATATTATACAACACATTGATTTAAGGTATATAATTGAGTGGTTTTAAATACATTCATATTGCTGCACAATTATCAGCACTATCTAATTTAGAACACTTTCAGCATTTCCAAAATAAACCCTATATTTATTAGTGGTCACATCCCATTCCCCTACCTTTAGCCACTAATCTGTCTTTGGAATAGGTAACTTTTGAGAGAAAGTTACTAAAGAAGAATGGATCAGAATGAATTTCTATCCCGGTCTTCCATCTTGCTAAGGCTGATCAGTGGAGGGCCAGAGGGACAACCACGTGAGACAGCAAGGGAGCTAGTGCCAGGCCCACCTGCATGCTATAAAGTGGCAGATGGAAGTTACTATTTCTCACCATCAAGAGCCAGAATTCAAACCCTGCTTAGGGTCTGCTGGTGATCTTTAGTGGGGTCTCTGAGTAGCCACACAAGGTCCCTGAGGCCAGCAACCTGAAGATTCTGGTGCCTTGTGAGTGGGAATGGGGGCACATGTGGAGTGCTACAGATTGAAGGGTGCTGGACCTAGAATCAGATGCACCAGGGCTGGGATCCCAGTTCTGCTGCTGAGTCACTTGAATCTTTGGTCAAGTTGCATAACTTTACATTGAGGCTTCCTCTGAGAACGGTGTAAATTTTCCCTTTGGTTTTCCCCCCTGCAGATCAGTCCCAGAGACTTTGGAAATATCAAATTGGCAGTGCTGCTATGAGAATGAGAGAAATATGGAATATCCTTAACTTTTTTTTTTTCCCCTTCAATAGAGGGTAATTACTACTACTGTTATTCACAAGGTAGCCTGAAAACACATTGGATTTAGGCTGGAAGCCTGTCAGCCTCTTCTGGGGCATTGGGATTGGAGCTCTGCTTAGCTTTCTATGGTTGGCTACACCCCAGGCCTTCTCTTGCCTCCTGAACAGCTCCAGTCTTTCTTTTGAATGAAGGGTAAACTTGAAGAGCTGTTTCACTGTCACTGCACTTAGAAGTACAGGGAGAATGCAGATATACGGCTTTATTCTTTCATATATTTATAAGAATGTTTATTTCTTCCATTTCAATGCATATCATTTTACACACACACACACACACACACCACATGCACACACAAATGTACTGCTTTGTAATGTTAGTGTGGGGGGGTGTCGGAATATTATAAGGGGTTGGGGTCTTTAGCCCTCCTGTACCCGGGATGGACCTCTCTTGTTCAGCAAAAGAGGCCAGAGAGGCCTACCCCAATGATGAGACTAGATTGGGAAAGTAAAGGCTGCTGATATTCCCTCCCCCGCCTTTAGAAGGCCCAGGAACATACCAGGGAGCCCGGTCACTGATTAGTGCAGGAACTCGGTTTATTGAGGAAGTTGGACGGTCTTATAGAGGACATGGGCCAATCAGCAGAAAGATCATAGGGACACATAAGGAGCATGGGCAGATGCCATTGGCAGAGCCATTGACCTATCCTTGGGGTGGTTTCAGTTCTCACAGCCACGCCCCCTGCTTAGCCTAGGTCCAGTAACAGGGCGTGGTAATGTGACAAGCAGCCAGAAAGCCAGAGCTTTTCCATCCCCTTGGCAGACGGTGTTAAGGCTCAACAGAGGGGCACTCTACAATGCAAATAGCTTGGCCTGGCTGCAGAGGCAGTGTAGAAGGGAGATGCTGGCTCTCTTCCTATCTCTGGCCTCCTTCAGACTCGTGTTCTAGATCCCTGTATAGACAAGAGTAGCATTATGTTGGTCCATAGCCTCCCAGCTTGGTGCCACCAGCCTCAGACAAGACTCATGGTAGAGAAAAGATCAGGAAGAGGAACTCTGGTTTGAAAAAGGAGAAAACAACCATCTCTTGACTGACCTTCCTCCTGCAGACTGCCATTTCCCTAGCACTGGGCAGACAGAGTGTACATAGGGCCTCAACACCCTTCCTTCCAGAGGCAGGGGGTCAGCTCTATAGGTATCCCTTAAGTAGGTTATTTTTCCGACCCCCTATCGTTCTGAGCACCCTATTCCAACTAGCATGTATCTGTGTTATTTCCTTCATAGCACTATATCTCAAAATCTCTTGCTTGCTTATTTGTTTATTTATTCTCCTGCAGCCCTAGAATATAAACTCCATGGGGTGAGGAAAGTTGCCATCTCTATATCCAGCATTCTAGTTCCTGGAACTCTGCGGTGCGCAGCATGCATTTGGCAAATATTCAATGAGAGAATGAAGATGGGGGAATTTAAATGCATATTGTTAAGTGAAAAGACTGCACACTGTTTGGTTCCAACTGTATGACAGCCAGGAAAAGGCAGAACCTCTGAGACAGTGAAAAGATCAGTGGTTGTGGGCTGGGCTGTCACTCATGGCAGAGCACTTGCCTGGCATATGCAAGACCTGGGTTCAATCCCTAGCACCTGACCCCACCAATAAACAAACAAACAAAATAAGGAAAGGAAGAGATGAGTGGTTTCCATGCACTGGGGAGGGGGGAGGGATAAATATGTAAGAGTATACAGGATTTTTTAGGGCAATAAAATTATTCTTTATGATATACTGGAGGACATATTGAGTGATACAAATGTCATTTTACATTTGTCTAAATCCATACACTGTATAACACCTAGAGTGACCCCTAAGATAAACTATGGACTTTTGGTGGTAATGATGTGTCAATGTAGGTTTATCAGTTGTTACAAATACACCACTGTGCTGTGGGGATGTTGGTGGTGGGAGAGGCTGTGTGTATGTAGGAACAGGGGGTAGATGAAAAATCTAAGCACCTTTTGCTCCATTTTTTGTGAACCTAAAACTGCTCCAAACAATAAAGTCTATTAAAATAAATAATAAAATAATAGAGGGGAGAAGATGCTTATATGCTTGCTTAATTAAATATTAAATATTTCTGACCAGAGTATGTAAGAAATTAGCTACCTTAGTTGTTTCCAGAGAAGGAATCAAGCACCTGGAGTCAGGGTGGAGGAAAACTTTTCACTACATACCTCTGTGTTCCTTTTCAATGTTGTACCATGTGAATGCACTAACTATTCATAAAAATGGCTCCCTGAAACCATGACCGCACTCATTGTCCACTTTTGTTAAAGTCTACTGATGCAGGTAAGCTCTGAATACCTGGGTAGATGTCCTGTGCCTTCCCACCAGGTCAGCGGGATCTAGTCAGCTCCTGGACATGCCCACAGATGTGGGTCCCTGCAGGAAGTATGGCTTCTGTCCTGTAAGACTGTGTTTCCTGGAGACCACCAGTCTCCATGCTCTGACTTCTGCTTTCCCTCCAGTCCTGTAAGTGGAGACTGGGCCGGGACAAACACCTGGGGAGTAGCTGTTTTCCTTGAGCACATTTTCTAAGAAGAAAGCTTTTTCAATATTTCTTTTTTGACAGGTAATTTGTCAATAAGGTATTGTTAGGATTAGGATGAAAAAAAATCTTGGCAAGGCCGGGCGCGGGTGGCGCACGCCTGTAATCCTAGCACTTTGGGAGGCCGAGGCAGGAGGATCGCGAGTTCAAAGCCAGCCTCAGCAATGGCGAGGCACTTAGTAACTCAGTGAGACCCTGTCTCTAATAAAATACAAAAAAGGGCTGGGGATGTGGCCCAGTGGTCCAGTGCCCCTGAGTTCAATCCCCGGTACCAAAAAAAAAAAAAAAAAAAAAAAAAATCTTGGCAAGACCATGTGACGTCAGATATGGTTTGCAAAGCAAACTGCTGCTCTCTCTCTCTCTCTCTCTCTCTCTCTCTCTCTCTCTCACTCTGAAGTAGATGCCTAGCCTGCAACATCCTCATGTCCTCTCTGTTCTCTGTAATGATGTCCTCCCTCTCCCTGCCCCGATGTTGGAACCTGCTCTTTCCTCTGCTTGGCTTCCTCCACCAGTATCTTTTCTCATTGAGAACAATATGGTGGGAATTACCCACACTTGACTTAAGATCTCTTTCCCCCACAATCTCCTCTAGACAACAGGAAATGCTTCTATCTTCTCCTGAATTATAAAGCCACACAGCTTCCCCAGGAGTTTCAGAATTGGTTTCCTCTTTACTAGAACACCTTCCTCCCAGGCAGTAAGAGCATGCTAGTAGTCCCCTCACTGCCACTCGAGGACTCTGAACATCTCCTAGAGGTTTCTTGATCCACCAATGCTGTTTTAGTTAGCGTTTGTTTGTTTGTTTGTTTGTTTGTTTGTTTGTTTTCTGCTGTGACTAAAAGATCTGACCGGAACAATTGTAGAGGAGGAAAAGTTTATTAGAGGGCTCATGGTTTCAGAGGCCTTAGTCCATAGAAGGCTGGCTCCATTCCTCGGGGCTCAAGGTGGGGCAGAACATCATGGCAGAAGAGTGTGGCAGAGGGAAGCAGCTCACATGATGATCAGGAAGCAGAGACAGGGGGAGAAGGATGGTGAAAGAGGATGAGAGGGAAGGAGGGAGAGGAAGGGAGAGACTAACTCCACTCTCCGGATAAAAAATATATACCCCATAGCCACTCCCCCAATGAACCATTTCCTCCAGCCAGGGTTAAGGCTATAACCCAATCATTTCCCCTCCAAACCTTCTTGCATTGTCTCACATGTGAGGTTTTGGGGACACCACACATCCAAACCATAACAAATGTCACATCCACTTGAGTGGCCACTAAGCAAAATACCCTCTCTCAGGCACCCAAAATATGTACCGCTCTCAAGGAAGTGTAGATCCCAATAAGGGAGGCATCCATCATACTTTAAAAAAAAACAAACATAATAACAGTGCAACAGCAGCAGAACCACGAGTATGCCACTAATTACAGACAGGGAAGCAGATGGCCTCACCCTCGTGGAATATTCAAGGAGAAACTCTGCAGAAAGAGGTTAAGTGATGGCTCTGATAGGCCCATGGCAGATGGAAAAAAGGCAGGCTTTATCTCCTGTCTCATTTCTCCTCCCTTCTCTTTCACTGCTAGAGAAGTTCTCTGTCATTAGCGTGTCACTGGTTTGTCAGTGCAACAGCCGTAAACAAAGAAAAAAGCCCCCACCTTTTCAGCAATTCAAAATACTGGGAGGAGGAAAGAAATTGAATGGTGGAAATGAATTCCTTCCTTACAGTATTTCCTCTCCCTTCCTGCTTAGAAGCCTCCCATCAGGGAGTTGTGTCTGTCCCCCTAGATGAGCTTGGGGAATGATGTGTGTGTGTGTGTGTGTGTGTGTGCGCGCACGCGTGCACATGCATGTAGTGTTTGCCCCCATGCTTCTTTCACCTTGATTATTGTGGCAGGCAGAATGGTGGTCTCCCAAACATGTCACTGTCCTAGTCCCCAGCAACCTGTGAATATCTGTGTCATTGGCAAGAGGGAACTAAAGGAGCAGATAGAATTACAGTTGTTCACAAATTGACTTTAAGGAAAAGAGGTAATCCTGGATGATCAGGGTGTGCCCGATATGACTTGGGGGTCAGTGTCACAATGATGTGATGTGAGAAAGACTCAGCCAGCCACTGCTGGCATACAGATGGGAGGAGCATGAGCAGAGGACAGTGGGTGGCTTCCAGAGGCTGGGAAAGGCTGGAAAAATTCTCCCATACGGCCCCCAGAAAGATGCAGCTCTGCTGACGTCTCGACATTCACCCAGTGAGACAGACCCATTTCAGACTTCCAAACTTCAGAACTCTGAGATGACCAACTTGGGTTGTTTGCCACCACCAAGTTTGTGATGCATTGGTACAGAAGCAACAGGGTTGAATAGAGGTAGAAATTGGGTAGTGTTTGACTCAGACAAGGCAGAGCTGCCTACAGAGCTTTCCCGGAGTGGGTTAGCTCCATCATCATTATTACCCACAAACAAAGGCAAATCCCATCCACTGGCTCTGAGATGAGGGAGGTCTGGGAAGGAGTCTCTGGTCTTTGGTTCCCAGTGTTTTGGGAAGAGAGGAAATGGCACCCAATCCTCAGAAGAGGAGATGAGAGGAGCTTAGAGGTCTAGGAATTCAGTGTTAGAGTAGGTAGTGGTGAGAAAGAGTTGCTTGACCTTGGGTGATTTGAGCAGAAGTTTGGAAGCACCTGGAGATCTGGATAGGTGGAATCCAGGGGGAGATCATTGCCTCCCTAGGGCCCCAGGAGGCTGGAGTGACTGGATTGGGGGTGGGGGGCATTATTCATGTGTTAGAAAGGATACCGGGCCAGAGGGATTCTCTAACACAGAGAGTCTCTCCTGAAACTAAATCTCTTTCAAATTATGAAACTAAACCGTGCAAATTCATCAAAAAGGGGTAATGACCACTGAACGGTGTGACAAGTACAACTTTAAAAAATTCAGCAGCAACTCATTACTAATTCATTCTTAGAATCAGCTTTTTAAAATTCCTCTCTCTGATGCTCGTGAGCTACAGAATTGGACTTCACAAGCTGTTTAATTTTGTCCCTACAGGAGAGGCAACACACTGAGTCCAAGCCTGCTTTCACACCCACCCTCCCCCGCAGAGTCCATCTTCTTTCCTCAGGAAAACGGGCGGGTACGCAGGAGAAGAGGAAGGGCCAACATCTAGTGAAACCCACACAGGCCCATCGTGCTCAGTGGAGGTGACAGACCCCTGCTTGCTGAGGCAGGAAACCTAAACTGAAAGGGGGCGTGGCCGATTGGGGGTAAGGGCATGAGTCACCACCGAGGCAATTCCACCACATGCAATTTGTCCTTTAGCTGGAACCCAGTCCTTAGCCTGGAACTTCTAGAAACAGATATCAGCTCTATTCACCTTTTCAATCCACCCCAGTCCTCCAAGCAGTGTCTTAGGAAGAGAATGATGTCCTATTAAGCCCTTGTTGAATTGCTTGGGATGGAAAGGTCACCCGAGGTCCTCTTGGCCTCCCAGCAGCTGAAACAAGATCTTGTTTCCAGCAGACTCCAGACTTTTCTGTGTACCAGGCCCAAGGAGTTTGAACGAGACCATGTAGCATTAGTATAGATTGGAGCCAATACCATTAAATGAATGATTCCAGTTTAGACATTATTGAATGGCTAATGGCCTTTGGGATGTAATTTTCTTCCTTAGCAAAGCATACTTAAGATAACTGAAATTGTCTCCTATCCCAGCCACAAACTTCCAGTATATCTCCCTTCGCCTACATACCCACTGAAAGACTCAGTCCTCTGCAAACACCAGAGTGTTTTTGGTTGTTTGTCTGTCTGCAATGTCCTCCCTGAAAATACATCTCCACTTATCTGGAGAATTCTCATTCATTTCTGAACACTGCATTTATGTATCATCTCTACTAGTGGATTGTTCCTGATGCTCCAGGCTGAGTTAGGGGTCTCATTCCCATATCCTCTCCAGTGGGCATTACCTGTTGCAGTGACTATATATCTTTATATCATTATGACCTGGCAAAGTGCCTGGCATATTGTAAATTCCCACCAAATGTCTATTAGGTAACTGCTATTGACAGCTCTCAACAACGCCTGTTTATTGGGAATATTTCACTATGTATAAGGCACTATGCTAAGATTCATAAGTATACCTTTCATTTAGTCATCCCAGCCATCCTATAAGATAGATTTCTTTCTCCCATTTTATGGATTCAGAAACTGAGATCTGGGAACCATTTGCCTGAGATTGCCCAGGAAGCTAGTGGAGGAACTTGCCTTCAAATCCAGAGTTTTATCAGCTTCTCTGTGGGGTCTTTAGGTTACTTAGAAGGGTTCTGAACTACTGCTTGGGTTTGAACTAGAAAGAATTGAAGAGATGGGCTACAGTGTTTTTCCCTACTCACCTTCCAGTCACACCATTGGTCACAATAAGCTTGTGCTTCCTAGCATGATAGGCAGAGTTTATTTTTTGGCTCCACCAGTGTTGGGTTTGGCCACGTGACTTATGTTGCCCGAAGGAATTTGAGTGGATGTGAAGCAAACCGTCTGTCAAATCTATCAGGGGCACTGGGCTTGTTTTTTTTTTCCCACAGGAAGAGCAGGCCTCAGGACACCACTGACTGAGAGGGGAGTAGACCTGTCCCCACCCATAGCTTGAATGCGAACCTACCTGAGGTCAACCTGTGTCCGTTAGACAAAGAATAAATACTTTTGTTAAGTTGTTGACTTTGGGGATTGTTTCTTATGCAGCATATTTTGAGCAATAGCCAATGAATATAGTTTAGAAAGCAATGTTAAGAAACACAAAATATAATACTATAATAACAGTCTATTCCGCCCAGTGAGGGCTTTTAGAAAGACCTTTATCTTTTAAATATGAAGAAGAAAAAGTTTGTTGATGATAACTGGGGAACACTGGAATTTTTTTCCTGGGTAGTTTGCTAGTCATCTTTCTGGAGTTTGTTCTTTCAAAGACTCAGGTGTTCTCAAAGAATAATCCACAGGTCCTTTAAAAGTCCCTTAAAGCCCTGCAGATTTTGTTGGCTGATAATGATTTAGAAAAGGAGCTTAAGAGTTTTTGAAGTTATAAATACATAATTAAAAAAAATTTAAACTGGCAGCATTTTGATTAAGTGATAAATAATACTGTTTACTTCCTGGCAAGATTGCTCTTGGGAATAACTGTACCACTCCATGGTTAAGGTAGGAATATATGTTAGAGGCCGTTTTAGTCTGCTTTTTTGCTGCTGCAACCAAAATGCCTGACAAGAACAATTTTAGAGAAGGAAAGGTTTATTTGGCACTCACAGTTTCAGAGGTCACAGTCCATAGATGGCTGATTCCATTGCCTGGGCCTAAGGTGAGGCAGAATATCATGGCAGAAGAGTACGGTATAGTACAGCATCTTGGGATATTGCACCAGGAAGCAGAAAGAGAGTTACCCGACAAGTACAAAATATATATCCCAAAGACATGAGCCTAGTCACACACTACCTGCCTACAGTCACCACCCAGTTAATCCCTATCAGAAGATTAATGCATGGATTAGGTTAAGATTCTCATAGCCAATCATTTCACCTCTAAACTTTCTTGGGTTGTATTACACATGAACTTTTGGGGGACACCTCATATCTAAACCATAACAGAGGCCAAAGAAAAGAAAACATTTGGATTCAGAAGTAATATGTACATACAGACTTAGAATATGAACACTTTCAGTGTTTGTATCACTTATACACACCTTCTTCCAAATCTCCATCTTTTAGCAAGTTTTTGCTAAATCCTAGATATAAAGAGTCCTTACCTTGGCTTCCTGGTGTGAGGTGTCAATTGTAGGGTGGTGAGGGTCATTCCAGGTTTCTCTTCTTGCAGCTCAGTCTTGGCTTCTCCCAGAGCTGTGTCAGCCTCCTCCTCAGACTCCAGGAGGGAGAATGAATATTTGTGGTCAACCAGGGCAGGCTACTACTGAAGCATCTGTTGTGTAATAAATCGCCTCACCACTAGTATTTCTTTAGATAATAATTTTCATGTTGATGAACTCATTGGGGGTAGAGATGGAGCTTATCTGTGCTTCAGGAGCCCTTCTTTCTTTACTATACTTTTTCTTTAATTAATTAGACAAATTTTCCTTCCTCCCAGCCCCCAAGTATAGCCAGTGAAAAATTAAAGAGACGTTTTAAGATTTGTAACAACACAGTCTGACCTACTTTAGATCAAGCATTTTCTGGGGAGAAAAGAAGTCCAGATTTCAACTGTTTATTTCTAAATCCTCTCTGTCTGAGTTAAGTAGGGCCAAATATGGACATTGTTTCATTGAAACTTAGAGGATTTCATTTTCTGTGGCTGATGGTGGACTAATAAGCTTGCTTCTTACACTGTTGAAGACCATTATGTAAAGGAAGTGCTTCTGTAGTTGGGTCAAAAAAGCAGTGTTAATTTTAGCTTCATTTAAAAAAAATCAAAACTTAGGGTAACAATTTGCTAACGCATATCAAATTGGAAAGATAAATGTTTAATTTTTCTGAGAATCTTAAAAACGGAGGGTAGAATTTTGAATGAATAAATATTACTTGACAGTATTGGTTGGGGTCTTTAAGAGCATTCTCTTAAAAAAAATAGCTGTTCAAAACAAACAGCAAAAAGTTCAGAAAGTTTTCAGTCCAGTTAATCAAATTAATCAAAAGAACATTCGTATCCTTGACATTTTTTACTTAATGACAAAGATGACAAAGTTAGAGTCAGATTTAACCTCTTCCAATCAACAAATATCTGAATATGTGACTTCATAGTATGTGTTTATTGGTGCCGTGTCACTGTCACCACAATACCTGATAAGAATAAGAGGAGGAAAGTTTTATTTGGGCTCACAGTTTCAGAAGTTCAGTCCATGGTCAGCTGTCTCCATTGCTGAGTCGGAGATGAGGCAGAACATCATGGTAGCAGGGCCTGGTAGAGGAAAGCTACTCAACTCACAGCAGCTAAGGAGCAGGGGGAGGGGAGAAAGGAAGAAAGGAATCAGAAAGAAGATAAAACCCTTCCTGGCCATGTCCCCAGTCATCTGCCTCTGCCAACTTGGTCCTACCTCCTAGAAGTCCATTCAGCTATTGTGGATTAATCCACTCAAGACATGAGAGCCCTCATGATCCAATCACTTCCCCAAAGCCCCATCTCTGAGAACATGAGACTTTGGGAAATATTCCAGATCCAAACCATAACCTATCTCCTGGAGGCCTCAGAGCTATCCAGGGGAAGAGTTTGGAAACTAACCTTGGGGGAAGTTGAGGGTGTGGTTTCCCCAAGAGTTTCTTTTTCACTATTCCAGATGGGAGTTTTCCTACATGAATTTCCACCTGCCAAATTGTTCTGGGTCCAACTTGTTTATTCCACTGTGCCTCTGCTTCCCTCCCACTCTCCACAGGATGGTACAACACAAAGGAACAACAGAACTGAGCAGAATGGTGTGCAACTGGGACCTACTCATGTCTGGGGAGTAGTAAGCTATCACAGGCAACTTAGTTCAGTGGGCAAAATCCAGGAAATACCAGGGCAATATTTCTGTGCAAGAACATTCATTGCTGTGTCACTGTCATGATGAAAATGTCCTAAATGTTCACAACTCTGACAACAGGTAATTGTATAATATGAAATATGTAAATGAAAAAACCTGTTGGGGAAAAATTACTTGTAGAAGGGTCCCAAAAAACAAGTATACAAAGTTCAAAATATGCAAAAAAAACCACCGTTTATTATATAATATGTAGTAAAGATCTGAAAATCTTGGTGGCACAAAAAACAGCAAATTCAGTACAGTGGTCACCACTTGGGGTTGAAGTCAGGAGGGAGGGGAACTAAGGAAGTTTCTTTCATATCTTTATTTTTAAATTTGGGTGACAGGCATGAGGCATTTATTTTAATTTATTAGAGGTTTTTTGTTTTATGTCACTGAAAAAGTATTTTCATATTACTGAAAAAGAAAAAGGAAGCAAGTACCAGAGCTGGACCTAGATTCTCATCTGAGTGCTGACTCTCACCTGCACCCATAGCTCTTTTGGCCTCAGTTTCCCCTTCCATGAGATGGGAAGACTTGGACTCAATGACTTGGATTGCAGGTATCAGCCTGCAGGAAAGAGACAAGTTTGCTTGTCAGAGTCCTTCCAAAGCTGAGGGAAAGCAAAAATCTCCAGTGACTGTGACCCCCAAATGACTAATTGCCTGGCGTGCGGGTGTTTATTCTTGTTTAGTTTTGCAGTTGCATTGACACACTATTTTAGTACCTACTGAAACCACCCCATCTGGATGGGACTTTTCTGCTCTCAAATTCTTCTAGAGAAAAAAAGATTCCACAATTTCTGTGCATAGCCCACCTTAATGTCTGGCAATCACCAGCAAGGGGTGCAGTAGAGGAGGAAATCAAGCTACAATCAGCCCATGTCTCTCTCTCTTTTTTTTTTTTTGGTACCGGGGATTGAACTCAGAGGCACTCGACCACTGGGCCACATCCCAAGCCCTTTTTTGTATTTTATTAGATACAGGGTCTCACTGAGTTGCTAAGTGCCTCTCCATTGCTGAGGCTGGCTTTGAACTCGCGATCCTCCTGCCTCAGCCTCCCAAGTGCTGGGATTACAGGCGTGCGCCACTGCGCCTGGCAGCCCATGTCTCTTTACCCCATGTCATTTTTGCATTAATAGATTCAAGGATGTGTGTAAAAATCATACATTAAAAATGCCACTAAAATAATGTTAGTTTTTGAGAACACTTAATGGCTTGACAAAATGTCAGTGACATACAATGGTAAGTGAAAGCAGGATCTGCAAGTGCAGTTTGTGTGGTCTGATTGCAATTCTCGACACACAAACACAAATGCTCATGAATAAAAGACTGGGAGGAAGTGCATTGGGGCTGTAGAATGATGGGTGATTTAAATTTTCTTCTCCATACTTAAATAAATTTTTCTGTGATGAGCATGTACTACTGTGGTAACCAGATTATCAATGTAGATTCCCAGAACCACAAGAAAAAAAATAAATAGAAAAGAAAGAAGAAAAAGAAAAAAGAAAAAACAAACTTAGTTATTTTAAAATGTGGACTTTTTGAACTGGAAGGCCCATTTCTCCACTCCTCCCCCACCCCTCCTGACACTGGTCCTTGCCTTGTGGAGGGTCCTGCAGCTGGCTCTGGGCCAGTGAGCAGGGATGGAGAGAGAGCCCTTAAGAGGAGTCATTGTTTGGGCCTTGTTTTTGAAAGCTCGGTCTCACAAAGACTTTCAAAGCTCCATTTGCCACACTGCAGAAGAGCAAACACATCACCAGAGAGATTCAAAAACTCCCCAAGTTATGGAGTGGAGGAGTTGGATGTGATTACCGGCATTTAATCTCTATCTAGGGGGTGATAGAATGCCCCATACATTTCCTTAGGGGCTCAGTAGCCCAAAGCCTGATGTGAGACATCCCCTTTAACCAAACCAATGTCTCTGCATTAGTCAGCTTGGTCTGCTGTAACAAAATACTACAGGCCACACAGGTTCAACAACAGATGTTTACTTCCCCACTGTTCTGGAGACTGGGAAGTCTGGGGTCAAGGGTGTGGGCATGGTTTGGTTTCTGGGGAGGACTTTCCTGGCTTTAGATGGCTGCCTTCTTGCTTGTCCTCAAACGGTCTTTCCTCAGCACGTGTGTGGGAGGAAAGCCAACTCTCGGGTGTCTCTTCTTATAAGGACACTAATCCTATTGGCCCCACCTTTAACACCTCATTTAACCTCAATTATAGACTCCAAGCTTCATTTCCAAATACATTTGCTTTAGGGCTTCGGGCTTCAACATATGAATTTTGTGGAAGACACAGTTCAGTCTGCAGCAATCCCTAGCAGGCGTCTTTAGAGAGCCCAATCTGCCTGTGGGGTCAGACTGTCAGTGCCCTGCCCTACCTGCCTCTGAATGCACTAGTTCTTTGAAGAACAGCAATGAAAAGGCCCAGACTGATATAGAGTGGGTGGAGAGTAGACAGCAGTTAAGGTGAGTACATAGGGCTACCTCCTGTGGGAGCAGCACCTGTAGGAGTATCCGGCTGGCTTCCTAAACAGACTACCACCCAATACTACATGGTTGGAAGTAAAGGGTGACATGGTTTGAAAGTAAAGGGTGATGAAACTCCAAGTTTGTGTGCTGTCTGAAAATTGAATCCCAATTTATCTTGCTTTCCAGATATCTCTCCCCTCTTACTACTGACAACCACCATGATGCCTAGGGGATTTGTGTTCCCTCTTGACAACCAAAGGGTCCTTGTTTTTCTCTTCTTGGTTTCCTGATGTATACAAGCACCTCATTTACTTAGGAGGAGGCTGTTTCGTTATGCCATGTGAATACCCAGGTTGACTTATTCTCAGACTGATTCATCTAAGAGGCTCCTTGGTTGGCTTGGTTGGTAGTTCCCTTTTATCTACAGATTTGCTTTCTGAGATCTACCACAATTCAAAAATACTAAAGAGAAAATTCTGGAAAAAAACTACTTGATCATTTAAACTTGTGTGCCATTCTGAGTATGCAATTCACCTCATTTCATCTCATTGTGTAAGAATTGTATCATTTTATATCATCACAAGAAGAAGGGTGATATTTTGAGTGTGAGAAACCATTCATGTAACTTTTGTTAGAGTATATTGTCATACTTGTTCTATTTTATTATTAGCTACTACTGTTAATCTCTTATTATGCCCAACTTATAAATTAAACTTTATTGTAGATACGTCTGAAAAGGGAAAACATAGTTCAGGTAGGATTTGGTACTATCTATCTGCAGTTTATGGCACCCTGGGGATCTGGAACATCTCCACTGTGGATGAGCAGGGGAATGTCTCTGTTCACATTACCTCTGACAATCCTACTCCTGAAAAGGGAAAATAACTAGTTGGCAGAGCCTGGTTTTGCTAACATGGCTGTGGAGTGAGCCTGGAGTTGGGATCGGTCCCTGGAGATGCCTGTCATTGTGTTAGCTTCATCGCTACTGAGACTTGTGGCTGCAGTTGGGCCGCAGGAGAGTTTATCATCCTCGTGTTAGAAAGAAGACATACTTCAAATAATATGGGACTAGTTCAGCACCTGTGCGTGTAGTAGACCTTACAAAATTGCATGTCGAATGCCAACATGGGTAAAGTGGCTACTCAGAATGTCCCAACCTCTTCATCATCACCATCGTCATCATTGTCAATGACAATAGTTAATCTTTTTTTTTTTTTTTTTTTTTTTTTTTCTGGCTACAGGGAATTGAACTCGGGGACACTAGACCACAGAGCCACATCCCCAGCCCTTTTTTTTTGTATTTTATTTAGAGACAGGGTCTCACTGTCTCACTGCTTAGTGCCTCACTATTGCTGAGGCTGGCTTTGAACTCATGATCCTCCTGTCGTCATCTCCTGAGCAGCTGGGATTACAGGCATGGGCCACCACACCTGGCAACCATAGTTAATCTTTATTGACTATTTACCACTTGGCCAGAACTTTGTAAAACTCTTTAGAAAGGGAAAGTCATTCATAAACCAAAGACCCCCTACAGCAGTCATGTAGTCCAATGATCCCATCAAGGAGCCTGTGGTTTCTCATAGGTATCTTAGAAGATTTGGGCAGAAACTAGGAGGAAGATGAGGGTCCTGGTGATGGAGTTCATTCCCTGCTTCAGTTTAACCAGTACTGTTTTTACCTATTGTCTGCACAATATTAGTTCTCCCAAAAGTAATTTTAGAAAGAGGTTTTCACTGATGAAAATTTGAAAATGACTGCTTCATTCAACACTCTCATTGTGAAAATCAAGAACAGGGTTAGGAAGGGGCCTAACAAATGGTGAGTGGCAGAGATGAGACTAGAAACTAGGCATCCAGACAATGCGCTTACCACGCTCCATCATCCCCTGCCCATGATTATGCCGTGTGATTGTGCATTAGTCAGGGTTTTCAAGAGGAACAGAACCAACCCTGATTATAAAAAGGAGATTTATTAGATTGACTCACAGGATCAGAAGCAGGATATTCCTACAGTGGCCAACAGTAGACTGGAGAGCTGGAGGAACCAGTAGCTGCAAAAAGCTGGAGTCTCAGAAGAGGGGCCAATGATGCAGCCCCAGCCTAAGTCTGAAGCCTAGACACTCCCTGAAAAGTTGCTGGTCAGAGTCAGCTTTGGAAGAGTGAGGGAGCATGGTAGCACCTGCATGTAATCCCAGTGATTAGGGCAGCTGAGGCAGGAGGCTTGCAAGTTCAAAGCCAGCCTCAGCAATTTAGTAAGGCCTTCAGCAACTTGGCAAGATCCTGTTTAAAAATAAAAAATAAAAAGGGCTGGTGATGTAGTTCAGTGGTAAAGTGCCACTAGGTTCAATCCCCAGGACCCAGCCACCGCCTTCTCCTCCACACCCCGCCCCCCCCAAAAAAAAAAAAAAAAAAAAAAAAAAAAAAAAAAAAGAGTGAAGGAGCTAAAGTCTGATGTCAGGTAATTGCAGCAGCATTCCAAGTACTCACCCAAGAAAAATGGCACCTGTGCCTGCATTGGCTTCCTCCTCCTTCCACCCTTCTTCCATCCAGGTCCCAGTCCACTGGACTGTGCCGTCCACATTTCCCCCTCAGTTTGTTGTCCCACATGCCAGTCATCTCAGAGGTCTCTCACTTGTATGCATCTCTTTATCCAACCAAGTTGGCAATCCAAATTAACCATCACAGGAAACAGTATGGAGAATTTTGCATTATAAATGTGTATTACAAATTGGAATATAATATTGAAGTCATTATCAAGTTCTCACTATATGCTTGCCATTATTATGCTAAGTACAAGTATGAATTTATTTAATTCTCACAAAAATCCAGAGAAGTAGGTGCTATTATTATCATGATTTTGCAGATCCAGAAGTTGTCACTGAGGAATTAAATAACTTGCCCGAGGCCTCACAGGAAGTGTGTGATGAAGAGGTAAAGACAGGAGTTGATCCGAGGCAACATGGTTTCAGAGCTCATCTCTTGACTGGTATGTCATTCTCATTACAAGACAGAAAACACATTTTTTCAACAAAACAAAAATATATAGAATTGGTCCTTAGCCTTTCCTTCTGCTGCACAGTTTTTTTCTTATCAGTTCCCACCTTATTTTCCAATATTTAAGAGAAGAATGCTATAGAATCCTCAGTGAATACATTGAAATCTTTATGGGAAGAATTATCAGAGAGAGAATTATTTCTGCTTCATAGGTGAGGTGCTTACAGAGCCTTGTAGACACAGCTCTTGTTTCTCATTCAGATAAAGAGGGAAATGGCATTTGTCTGAGTCTCCAACTTGGTTCACCAAGCAGTGTGAGCTAAGTAGACGGAGAGGAAAATCATGTTTGTGTGTGTGTGTGTGTGTGTGTGTGTGTGTGTGTGTGTGTTGGGATGCATAGCGGGTAGCTGTTGAAAGATGAGGCTAGACAGGATTCTCCAAGGAGGTGGAGTTCTTCAGCAGCTATGCATTGCACAAAGCCCATAGAGGACCTTTAAAAGATGAGAGAACAATTACATTCATGTTTTAGACATATCACTTTACATAGTGAAGACTGGGTTGGATCCGCAGATGGAATAAGACTACCCGAGGAAGTGGGGGCAGTCAGGGAATTGAGCTAGGAAGCTGTTGGCAGTTTTCCAAAAAAAAACCCAAAAAACTGGTGATCTGTTCAAGTAATGGCGGAGGTGCTTGGACGATATTTGTAGGCAATCCAATACCTTGAACACAAGGCACTCCAATGGTGAAAAATAATTGCTAGCATCTCTTATGCTCTCAGGAAGCCTTCTAGCATTGATTGGATATAACAGCAGCTAAAGCTTGTGATATGTGGATGCCTGATTAGAGATTTCAAACTAGCTAATCCCTGTATCTGGGGGTGGCAGAGGATGAAAATTGACATATAAATTCATCACATTATTGATGATGAGGAATTTGTAAGTAGAGTACACAGCAGATAGCATAACTGGATGATGCAATGGTGAACAGTAGCACAAAGGAAAGGTGGATTGGAAGAGATTGGGATTCTCCAAGATCCTTCCGTCTACTGGAGACAAGATGAACAAACTGTAACACTTTCCTGGCCAGATGAGGTAGTAATGAGGAAGGATCTAAGTGCAGGTAATAAAAGCTACAGATGTTTCCATAATTGCCAGCAGCACTGAGTCAGGAGTAGACTTAGCTTTTTATTCAATTAGCCAGTATTTATTTAGCAGCTACTATGCAAGAAGAACTATGTGTATACACAATGGAATATTACTCAGCCACAAATAAGAATGAAATTATGGCATTTGCCAGTAAACAGATAGAACTGGAGACTATCATGCTAAGTGAAATAAGCAAATCCCAAAAAACCAAAGGCCAAATGTTCTCTCTGATGTGTGGATGCTAACACACAATGGAGGGAGGTCAGAATAGAGCTTCATTGGATTGGACAAAGGGGAATGAAGGGAAAGGAGTGGGTTGGGGATAGGAATGGGAAATACAGTAGAATGATTCAAACATAACTTTCCTATGTTTATGTATGAATACATGACCAGTGTAACTCCACATCATGTATAACCACAAGAATGGGAAGTTATACTCCATGTATATATAATATGTCAAAATATACTGTCAGTTATAACTAAAAAGAACAAATAAAAATTTTTAAAAGAAGAAGCACTATGAGGATATATCAGTGAACACAATAGACAAAAAGGTCCCTTTCCATGCCATTCATGGAGGAGGTGGGGCTTGAACTAGATTCTGAAGCAAAGGGAGCCTTGACGAGCAAAGAACACAATCAGAGGGGGGAACGACAAATATGAAGTGTCTATGGTTGGAAATAAAAAGGGAAGACCTGGGGGGTGACCACAGTGAGTGTGCAGTGTGGAGCTGCAGGGAATTGGCGGGGGCATGTGGGGAAGGATGGGGGAGTCAGATGGAAAATGTGGCAGGGGAGGCCCAACTTCATCTGTAAGAATCCCTGACCTCTGGGGATGTGAAGCAAGCTTCAAGTTGAGGGAAGGAAGCAGCCAAGACAGTAGAGCAGATGGTGGGGCAGGAAAATCTGTGGCCCTTTCAGGAATTAATTATTTCTCTTTCTCTCACTCTGTCCTATCATTTTTCCACCCTCTGACCTTTAAAGATATCTAAAATGTTGTAATTATGCCTCAAATACAGAAGAAGAGTCGAGTTGGGTAGTAACAGCCTACAGATCCATGGGAATTATTATGTAAATGACTTAGCAGTGATTCAGACCAAGTTCCCAGAGTGACCACTTAACCATTCATCCACTCACTATTTAGGCATATTGTGATTTTCAGAATCAATCCAGGCGATTGATGCATTTGGGTAGAGTGTGTCCCCGGCTGGGCCAGGCAGACACAGTTCCTCCATTGGAAGTCCCTCATGGGGAATTAAATTTTAAATGGATAATAATAAAGTGGAGAATTAAGATTCAATGAGAGGGAGGAAAAAATGGGTAAAGTCTCCAAATTCTTTTCTCTTCTCTCTTTTATTCATATCACATGCTTTATGGAATCCTTTATCATTCTGACACTTGCCATTTATATCCCCAGCGTCCTCTCCTGCCAGATTTATTTTGCTCTTACTGTTGAGGAGAAATAAAGCTGCTTATGTAATCCTCTTGCTTCCTCTGCAACATGTAGAACCCCTGTGATGATTTCACCAGTCTCAAATCGCTTGAATTCCTTAGAAGGAACATGTGTATTACTATTACCTTGAAAAGGGACATGGGCCCTGTGCAGCCCAGATGTTCTCACCCTGCAACAACCTCATGGTACAAATCACAGTGGAGTTCTACACAACTATGGATGAATGTGGAAACATCAAACCCTAGCAGAGTGTCCCTGTGATTTCTGGGACTCTGCAAGATGCCTTATTTGTGCTTAGTGTCTGCTCATGTCCCACAACTGCTGCTGGGGCCCTCCAAGAGAATGCTCCCTGCTTGACATAGCATTCCTTCTATCTTGGGCCAATGGAGTCTTCAGAGAAGAAGGCAGCAGTGTGGGTTGTGGGGAGATCTTGCATTTATCATCAACGCCTCACAAAATCCTTATGGAGCTCCATGGAAGCTCAATGCTGGACTCTTAGAAATATGCCTAAGAATGTGTGTTGCAGGGATGTTTTAGTGGTTAAGGACTGGAAGTAAGTTGATGAACTGGATGAATAAATTGTGAGATATCCATACTATGGAATAACATGTGGTCATTAGAAAAAAAATGAGTTAGTCTTATTTCAGACAAGTTGGAGGGATTTGGACTGCAAATTCAAGATGTAGAAATGTTTATAGACTTTGGTTATATGTTTTACAAAAACCTAACTGTCCAAATGTATTTATACATGTGTACATGAAAAGTATTGCTTTGTCTCTATGAGATTTTGTAAGTATGAAGAAACAAAATGGAAGGACACAACTTAGATCATTAAAAAGGGATTAGGTACCTTTGTTCCTTCCCTCACATCTATTTAGTGTCCTATAAGGTTTTTTGATTTTTAAAAATTGTGGTAAGGGCTGAGGTTGTAGCCCAGAGATAGAGCACTTGCCTATAATGTGTGAGGCACTGGGTTCCATCCTCAGCACCACATTAAAATAAATAAATAAAATAAAGGTATTGTGTCCATCTACAAATAAAAAAAATATTTTAGAAAAATTGTGGTAAAATACACATAATGCAAAATTTACCATCTTGATCATTTTAAGTGTATGGTTCAGTAGCATTAAGTATATTTGCTTTGCTGTGCAATTATTACTATTGTGCATGTCTAGAACTACCTTCATGTTCCCATACTGAAAGAAACTATATCCATTAAGCAATAATTCCCCATTCTTCCTCCTCTCAATCCCTGGCAAACAACGTTCTACTTCCTGTCTCCATAAATTTGACTACACTAGGTAACTCATGCGAATGTGTAGAATCATAGAATATTTGTCCCTTTGTGTTTGGCTAACTTCATATAGCACAGTGTCCTCAAGGTTCAGCCATGTCATAGCATGTGCCAGAATCACCTCCCTTTTACTCAATAATATGCCAGTGTATGGATATAACACATTTTGTTTATTCATTTACTGGGCTTGGGCTGCTTCTAGCTTTTTACCTATTATGAATAATGCTGCTATGCACATGGGTGTTCAGATATCTCTTTGTGTCCCAGCTTTCATTATTTTGGGTCTACATCCAGAAGTGAAGTTGCTGAATAACATGGTAATTTTATTTCTGATTTTTTAAAAATATTTATTTATTTACTTTAGTTGTACACAATGTAATGCATTTATGTTTACGTGGTGCTGAGGATCGAACCCGGGCCGCACACGTGCAAGGCGAGCGCTCTGCCGCTGAGCCGTAACCCCAGCCCCTATTTCTGATTTTTTAAGGGACCACCATGCTGTTTTCCATAGTTTCTGCATCATTTTACATTCCTGCCAACAGTGCACAAGAGGTGTAATTTCTCCACATTGCTGTCAACACTTGTTATTTTCTATTTTTAATGGTGACCATCCTAAGGGTGTGAGGTGTCATTGCATTGTTATTTTGATTTGTGTGTCTCTAATGGTTGGTGATGTTAAGCATCCTTTTTGTGGTCAATACTATTTTTTATTAGTTCTAATTAGTTGTACATGACACTAGAATGCATTTTGATACATCATACATAAATGGAGCATAACTTCTCATTCTTCTGGTTGTACATGATATAGAATCACATGGGTCATGCAGTCATATATGCACATAGGGTAATAATGTCCAATTCATTCTACTACCATTTCTATCCTTATACCCTTTCTCATCCTTTCATTTCCCTCTACCTAATCCAAAATAACTCTGTTCTTCCCTACCCCACCCCCATTGTGAATTAGCATTCGCATATTAGAGAAAACATTTAGCCTTTGGCTTTTTGGAATTGGCTTATTTCACTTAGCATGATATTCTCTAGCTCCATCCATTTACCAGCAAATGCCATAATTTAATTTCTCTTTATGGCTGAGTAATATTCCATGTTATAATATATACCACATTTTCTTTATTCATTCATCTGTTGAAGAGCACCTAGGTTGGTTCCATAGTTTAGCTATTGTGAGTTGAGCAGTTACAAATACTGATGTGATTGCATCACTGTAGTATGCCAATTTTAACTCCTTTGGGTATAAACCGAAGAGTGGGATAACTGAGTCAAATGACAGTTCCATTTCAAGTTTTCTGAGGAATTTCCATACTGCTTTCCATAATGCTTGCACCAATTTGCAGTCCCACCAGCAACATATGAGTGTACCTTTTTCCCTACATCCTTGCCAGCATTTGTTGTTACATGTATTCTTGGTAATTGCCATTCTGACTGGAATGAGATGGGATCTCAGTGTAGTTTTGATTTGCATTTCCCTAATTGCTAGAAAGCTAAACATATTTTCATATACTTGTTGTTGATTGTATTTCTTTTCCTGTGAAGATTCTGTTCAGTTCCTTTGCTCATTTATTTATTGGGTTATTTGCTTTTTTAGTGTTAGATTTTTTGAGTTCTTTATATATCCTGGAGATTAATGCTCTATCTGAGCATTAATCATTCTGTATGCTCTTGCTTCATGTTATTGATTGTTTCCTTTGCTGAGAAGAAGCTTTTTAGTTTGATACCATCCCATTTATTGATTCTTGATTTTACTTCTTATGCTTTAGGAGTCTTGTTTAAGGAAGTCAGTTCCTAATACAACATGGTGAAGGTGTAGGCCTACTTTTTCTTCTATTAAGCACAGAGTTTCTGTTCTAGTACCTAACTCCTGGATCTACTTTTATTGAGTTTTGTTCAGGGGGAAAGATAGGGGTTTAATTTTATTTTGCTACATATGGATTTCCAGTTTTCCCAGCACCATTTATTGAAGAGGCTATCTTTTCTCCAATGTGTGTTTTTGGCACCTTTGTCTAGTATAAGATAACTGTAATTATGTGGGTTAGTTTCTGTGTCCTCTATTCTGGTCTATGTATCTTTTTTTGTGCCAATACCCTGCCATTTTTGTTACTATAGCTTTGCTGTATAATTTAAGGTTTGCTTTTGTGATGCCTCTGGCTTCAATTTTCCTGCTTAGGATTGCTTTGGCTATTCCGGGTCTCTTATATTTCCAAATGAATTTCATGATTGCTTTTTCTATTTCTATGAAGAATGTCATTGGGATTTTACTAGGAATTGCATTAAATCTGTATAATGCTTTGGTAGTGTGGCCATTTTGACAATGTTAATTTTGGTTATCTAAAAGCATAGGAGATCTTTCCATCTTATAAGGTCTTCTTCAATTTCTTTCTTTAGAGTTCTGTAGTTTTCATTTGAGAGAGTTTCACCTCTTTTTTAGATTGCTTCCTAAATTGTTTTTATTTTTGAGGCTATTGTGAATGTGGTAGTTTTCTTTTCTCTTTCAGAGAATTCATCGTTGATGTGTAAGAATGCATTTTTATGGGTGTTAATTTTATATCCCACTACTCTGCTGAATTCATTTATTACCTCTAGAAGTTTTCTAGTGGAATTTTTTGGGTCTTCTAAATACAGAATCATGTCATCAGCAAATAGATACAGTTTGAGTTCTTCTTTTCCCATTTGTATCCCTTTAATTTCTTTCTTCTAATTCCTCTGGCTAGAGTTTCAAGGACTATGTTGAATAAAAGTGAAGAAAGAGTGTATCCTTGTCTTGTTCCAGTTCTTAGAGAGAATGTTTTGAATTTTTCTCCATTTGGAATGATACTGTCTTTGGGTTTAGCATATATAGCTTTAACAATGTTGAGGTATGTTCCTACTATATAGCTTTAACAATGTTGAGGTATGTTCCTACTATCCCTAGTTTTTCTAGTGTTTTGAACATGAAGGGGTGCTGTATTTTGTCAAATGCTTTTTCTGCATCTATTGAGATGATCATATGATTCTTGTCTTTAAGTCTATTGATGTGATGAACTACATTTTTTGATTTCCGTATGTTGAACCCACCTTGCATCCCTGGGATGAACCCCACTTGATTGTGGTGTGCTATCTTTTCAACATGTTTTTCTATGTGATTTGCCCGAATTTTATTGAAAAATTTTTATTTATATTCATCTGGGATATTGGTCTGAGGTTTTCTTTCCTTGATGTGTCTTTATCTGGTTTTGGTATCAGAGTGATACTAGCTTCATAGAATGAGTTTGGAAGGGTTCCCTCCTTTTTTATTTCATGGAATAATTTGAGAAGTATTGGTGCTAATTCCTCTTTGAAGGTCTTGTAGAACTCAGCTGTGAATCCATCTGGTCATGGGCTTTTCTTAGTTCATAAGCTTTTGAATGGTGTCTTCTATTTCATTACTTGAAATTGATCTGTTCAAATTTTATATGTCTTCCTGATTCAGTTTGGGTAGGTCATATGTCTCTTGAAATTTTTTGATGTCTTCAAGATTTTCTATTTTATTGGACTATAAAATTTCAAAATAGTTTCTGATTATCTTCTGTATTTCAGTAGTGTCTGTCACACTATTTCCTTTTGTATCATGAATTTTAGTAATTTTAAGTTTTCTCTCTTTCTCTTCATTAGTGTGGATAAGGGCTTATCAATTTTATTCACTTTTTCAAAGAACCAACTTTTTGTTTTGTCAATTTTTTGAATTGTTTATTTTGTTTCAATTTTATTGATTTTAGCCCTGGTTTTAATTATTTCTTGTCTTCTATTGCTTTTGGTGTTGATTTGTTCTTCTTTTTCTAGGGCTTTTGAGATGTAATGTTAAGTCATTTATTTGTTGACTTTCTATTCTTTTTTTTTAAATATTTATTTATTTGCTTTAGTTGTACACAATGCATTTATTTATATGTGGTGCTGAGGACTGAACCCGGGCCGCGCAAATGCTAGGCGAGCGCCTACCTCTGAGCTACAACCCCAGCCCGACTTTCTATTCTTTTAATGAATAAAATCATTTTAATGAACTTTCCTCTTAGTACTACCTTTATAGAGTCCCAGAGATTTTGATATGTTGTATCACTATTCTCATTTACCTCTAGGTATTTTTTTTTTAATTTCATCCCTGATTTCTTCTGCTATCCAGTCATCATTCAGTACTGCATTATTTAGTCTCCAGTAGGTTCTGCTTTTTATTCTATTGTAGATTTCTAATTTTATTCCATTATGAACTGATAGAATGCAGTGTATTATCTCTATTTTTTTTTTTTTTTTGTATTTGTTGAGTTGCTTTGTGGCATAAGACATGGTCTATTTTGAGAAGGATCTGTGTGCTGCTGAGAAAAAAGTTTATTTGCTCATTGATGGATGAAATATTCTACATATGTCTTTTAAATCTAAATTATTCATTGTATTATTTAGTTCTATAGTTTCTTTGCTTAGTTTTTGTTTTCAGGGTGTATCTAGTAGTGAAAGAGGTGTGTTAAAGTCACCCAGTATTATTGTGTTGTTGTCTATTTGGTTCTTGAAATTGAGAAGGGTTTGTTTGATGTATGTAGATGCTCCATCGTTTGGGGCAAAATATTTATGATTGTTATGTGTTGTTGATGTATAATTCCCTTAAGCAGTGCAAAATGTCCTTTTTTGTTCCTTCTGATTAACTTTGGCTTAAAGTCCATTTTATCTGATATGAGGCTAGAAACTCCTGCTTGTTTATAAGATCCATGTGAGTGATATGTTTTTTCCCATTCTTTCACCTTCAGTCTGTGGATGCCTTTGCCCATGAGGTGAATCTCTTGAAGACAGCATATTGTTGGGTCTTGTTTTTTGATCCAATCTTCCACTCTATGTCTTTTGATTGATGAGTTTAGGCCATTAGTGTTCAAGGTTATTATTGAGATATGAATTGTATTCCCAGTCATTTGGTTTATTTATAGTTTTTAATTTGAATTCTCTTTTCATTGACTATTCCTTTAGTGTAGTTCCTTCCTTTGCTGGTTTTCACTTTTTTTCTTTTCATTTCATCTTCATGGAATATTTCGTTGAGAATATTCTATAGTGCAGGCTTTCTAATTGTAAATTCCTTTAACTTTTGTTTATCATGGAAAGTTTTTATTTCATCTTCAAATCTGAAGCTTAATTTTGTTGGACATAGGATTCTTGGTTGACATCCATTTTCTTTCAGAGCTCGGTGTATGTTATTACATGATTTCCTAGCTTTGAGGGTCTGGGCTGAGAAATCAACTAATATTTGAATTTGTTTCCCTATATGTAATATATGTAATCTGATATTTTTCTCTCACAGTCTTTATAATTCTATCCTTATTCTGTATGCTAGGCATTTTTATTATAATGTGACTTGATGTGGGTCTGTGGTAATTTTGTACATTTGGGGTCTTGTAAGTCTCTTGTACTTTATTTTCCATTTCATTCTTTAGATTTGGGAAATTTTCTGATATTATTTCATTGAAAAGATTGTGCATTACTTTGGTTTGTATCTCTGCACCTTCATCTATCCTGATAAATCTTAACTTTGGTCTTTTCATGTTATCCCATAATTCTTGGAAGTTCTGTTCATGGTTTCTTAACATCTTCTCTCCATGGTCACTTTATTTTCAACATTATGTATTTTGTCTTCATTGCCTGAGGTTCTGTCTTCCAAGTGGTCTAGTCTTTTATGATGTTCTATATTGAATTTTAAATTTTTTTATTGTTTCCTTCATTTCAAGAATTTCTGCTTTTTTTGTTTTTCAGAATCTCTGCCTCTTTATTGAAGTGATCTTTCACTTCCTGTATTTTCTTTCTGATTTCATTTCTTAGGCTATCCTTTACTTCACAGTATCTATTTACATTCTAAACTCCTTCTTTGACATTTCTTCCACTGTGATGTCAATGAATTCTGTTTATTGGAGTATCTTGGTTTTTTGAGGTGATTTGTTCCCTTGCTTGTTCATGTTGTTTGTGTGTCTACCCATCTAACAGTATGGATCCAAGGCAGTAGAGTTTCTACCCTGTGGATGTATAATGTCCCTGAAGGTTTCCAGGGAGAGACAAACAATAACAACAACCAATGCAAACAATATGCAGCATTAAACCAAATAGTTCCTACTATGATGTCTACAATATTAATTATCACAACAAACAGAAATGATATGATCAGCTATTGCCTACAATAAAAACAGCAAGTTTTTAAAAGGGTTTACAATTTAAATGGTGAACTGGGAGAAAACAGAAGTGATATATGATGTGATAATTATGAGGGAGGAGGAGAAAAGACAGAAGGAAAAGATTAAAGGAAGAGTGAAAGAGAGAACAATAAAGATTGGCTATTAGTGGAAGAAAAGAGAGAATCAGGGAAACAGGTAGGAGACAAATATATTTATGAAGTAAAAATATTTAAATTAAAAATAAAAATAAAAGAATACAAAACAAAACTAAAATATACTAATCAAACATCTAGTTCAAAAAAAAAAAAAACTAATCTGAGAAAAATAACTGGCTTCAAAAATGCTAAAAATGAGAATAAAAAACAAATATGAAAATGTATGAATGTCCATATACCATGAAGGTCACACAATTAAACAGATAAGAATAAAAGAAAAGAAAAAAAAAAACTTGATGAAAACTTAAAGAATCCTTCCCATTGGAGTTCAAAAGATTCTCAGCTTCTCTTCTCAGCAGTTTTAGGTGGGGTTTTCTGGAGTATGATGCTCCACCCTCTGGATTGCTGGAGTGAGAGAGGTAATCCCGTAGGCGGAATTCCTGGAGTCAGGGTTTAGGCTTTGGTGGGCTCCAGCCTGTTCACTGAATGCCAATTGGCCTGCAGATTTTAAATCAGTGCACCTCCATTGATGGTCCATAATGGAAGACTTTACCCCAGGGATCTCCCCTGGGTTCCACTCGTGGGGTGGGGGAGCCAATTCTTAGTCTCCTATGTCACCTGCAGACCCCTCATTTCCTGGTCTCAGGTTCAGTCTCCAAACAATCTCTCCCACTCCCACCTTTCCAAGTTCCCAGCCAGAGGCATCCCTCCCAGCAGGTCCTACAAGCAGTCAGATTGGAGAGGGAGGGGTAGAGCCAGGTGGGTTTCTGTGACCAGATGTCCCTGTGTAAACCTCTCTCCACATTTGATTTTCCCCTGTTCACTTAAGCACACTCTATGTCAGGCAGCATGTGTTTACTGGGCCTGTATTTGGTATTTGAGGCCAAACTCGGGTTTGCTGGGGATTGGCTTCCTCAGTTGCTGGCCCTTGCACTGCAGCTGCAAAATGGATTCTTCCTTAGTCCTCTAGAGCTGCCTGGAGAGATGGCAGCTTCTGTCCCCGCACATGGATATCATGCAGTGAGTCCTTCTGTTTTTTTTGGGCCATGTCCTCGATCTCTAAATGCTCCATACCCAGACATGCCTTGGGCCTTCCAAATAATTCCCTTATCCCTCTACTATGCTTATGGAGGGATCTCTCTGACTGGTGCTTTTGGCCCGGCTCTGGTAGCGGCTGTGCAGCTGGGGATTTTTCCCATGTTTTATTATATTCAACCTCCTGTGTCCCCAGTCTGCTTTGAAGAATGTCCAGTTTTAAATTCCAGTAAAGCCCCCCTCTGTTTTTTTTTTTTTTTTTTTGGTTGTTGTTGTTCACCCACCTTGTAGAGAAGCTGACTGTCTGCTGTCTTGGTTTCATGCCATGGAGCAGCCACCAGGAACGTGACCTCCTCTATTCCAACATCTTGAAGAAACTCAATTGTAAGAGCCTTAATGAGGAGGTAGCTAAGATGGCAGCTGGCTGGCTGAGAGCAAAAGAGGAGGCGTTTAATTGTTTTCTCCTGACCTTGTTGTAATCAACTAAGAATCTTTCTGTGCCTGTGAACACTGTGTGACACACCTGTAAGTTGAGCTTGTGACACGTGTATACTTGTTAAGGTGAAGAGTATTTAAGCGGGTAGGGTTGGAGTTGTGGGGGTTGGTTGTTGTTGGAGTTGGAGAGAGAAGTCAGAAGAGAAAGCAGAATAAAGAACCTACTCGTTTCCAGTCTGCCTCCGAATTCTTTCCCGGGGTATCGTTGCTTGCAGGTGGCAGCAGCTGCAGGCAGCAACGCTCAATCATCCCTTTATATATATTTTCTTTGGAGGAATGTCTAATCAATTCCTTTGCCATGTTATTAATGGGAGCTATATGTGGGTCTGTGTGTGAGCATTGTTGTTTTGTCATTGTTGAGTCGAAGAACTTGGGCTGAACTAATATTCCCCCATTCATATGTGGAAATCCTAACTCCCAAATACTTCAGAATGTGACTGCCTTTGGAGATAGGGCCTCTAAAGAGGTAATTAAGTTAAAATGAGGCCATTAGAATAGGCCCAGTATAGATACACACAGAGGGAAGACAATCTGAAGATGGCAGAAAGGTGATCATCTACAAAGTGGGGAGAAAGGCTTCCTAAGAAATCAATCCTGTTGACACCTGATCTCATCAGTCTATCATCCAGAATTGTGAGAAATGAGGTCCTTTGTTATGGCAACCCTAGAAAGCTGATACATGTTGTTTATGTGTTTCTTTATGCCAGGCTTTGCTGCAGCTTCCAGCTTCAGGCGGGCATATTTGACAGTGCTACCCTTCATGGCACTGCTTACTTCACTTGGCATTTCTGATGCCACTGTAAAGCTGCTGGAGCACACTGGCATTCACACATGAACACCAACCTGGAAGTTCAAGGTAGCTAATGCCCAGGTGGCAACCCCTGACCCCTGGGGACTGGGGGCTGGTGGATTAGTGCCTGCCTCTTCCTTCCCTTAAAGGGTGGGCAATTTTCAGGCACATTCCATACAACTCCCTCGGGTGTTTGTGTTTGGCCAAAAAATGGCTCCCTGTAAAAGACCCATGTTAAATCTCTATAATATATAAATGCTGTGTATTTGGAAAAGAAGTCTTTGCAGATGTGATTAACTTTAGGATTTTGAGAGAGGAGATTATCCTGGATTATCTGGGTGGGCTCTAAATCCAATGACAAGTGTCTTTTAAAAAGGATTATATTTAGAACAGGCTTAAGGGTCATAGCAAAAATGAGAGGAAGGCACAGAAATACCCAATATATCCCCTATCTCCAGACATACATGGCCCCATTATTGACATCTCCCAGCCCAGTGGTACATTTGGGAAAATCATATACCTATATTGACATATCATTGTTACTTAAAGTCCATAGCTTATGTTACCATTCACTCTTGGTGTTGTATGTTCTATGGAGTTGAACAAATTTATAAAAACATGTATGTACCATTATAGTGTCACATAGAATAGTTTCACTGCCCTTAAAAATTCTATGTATTCTGCACATCCATTTCTCCCTTCTTCTAATCCCTGGTAATATTTTCACTGTTGCCATAGTTTGGCCATTTTCAGAGTGTCATATAGTTGGTATTGTGCAGTATATAGCCTTTCAGATTGGTTTCTTTTATATAATAAAATGCACTTGAGGTTCCTCGATGTTTTTTATTGCTTGATATCTCATTTTTTTTTAGCACTAAATACCATGCATTATCTGGTTATACCAGAGATTATTTATCCATTCACCTCCTGAAGGAAATTTTCATTGCTTCCATGTTTTGGCAATTATGAGTAAAGCTGCTATAAACATCTTGTATTAGTTGTGTTAGGTTTTTTTTTTTTTTTTTGTATGAACTTAAAATTTTAAACCCTTTGGGTAAAAAGAAATAGCAAAATTGCTAGATCATATGGTAAGAGTATGTTTAGTTTTTTATAATAAACTGTTAAACCGAGTCTATACCAGTTTGCATTCGCACCAAGAATGAATGAGAGTTTTTGTTGCTCCACAGTTTTGCCAGAATTTGATGTTGTCAGTGTTCCAGACTTTGCCCATTTGAATACAAATCTCATTGTTGTTTTAATTGACATTTCTCTGTTGATATGATGTTGAACATCTTTGCAAATAATATATGTTTATTTACTATCTGTATATCACCTATATATCTTCTTTGGTGAAGTGTCCATTAATGTCTTTGGTCCACTAGTTTATGTCATTTCCTTCCTTCCTTCCTTCCTCCCTCCCTCCCTTCCCTTCCCTCCCTTTCCTTTCCCCTCCCTCCAATTGTTTCATCAGAGTATGTAGTTTGCCTCATATAGATCCTGTACATATTTTGTTGGATTTATATCTAAGTGTTTCATGTTTTTGGAGTGTTAAAGAACATAGAATCATGTTTTTAATTTCAAATTCTACCTGTTCAGTGCTAGTATCTAAGAAAGTAGTTGACTTTTGTACATTAAACCTGTGTGTATTTTGAGATGTTCAATAATTTTTCAATCATTGATGATTGATCTGAAAGCAGACATGTGTACTTTCTATTATTTTAAACTTGTCAAGGTGTGCTTTTATGGTTAAGGATATGATATGTTTTTATGAATATTCTATGGGAACTATAAATGAATGTGTATCCTGTTGTTGTTGGATAAAATAGTCCTTGTTGACTGACTATATGTATTTAATTAATAGTATTTTTGAATTCTACTATGTCTTTACTGATTTTATGCCTATTAGATTTGTTTACTTTTGAGAAAGGGATATAGAAATCCCCAGCTATAATAGTGGATTTATTTATTTTTCCTTGGAGTCTGTCAGATTTTGCTTCATGTATTTTGCTACTCTGATGTTAGGTTTATACATGTTAAGTATTGTTGTATCTTCTTGGAGAATTGATCACTTTATCCCATGTAATGCCCTCTTGCTTTGAAGTGTCTTTGACAATTCTTCCTTGCTTTGAAGTCTGCTCTGTCTGAAATTAGTATAGCTACCCCTTCTTTCTTTTGGTTAGTATTAGTATGATATAGCTTTATTTTTAAAGGAAGTTTCTTGTAGAAAAACATATAAATTTGGTGTTGCCTGATTATCTGTGCTTTAAGTGGTGGATTCATACCATTGCTCTTCAAAATGATTATTGATAATTGGATAATATCTACCATTTTGTCATTGTTTTCTACTTATTGCCTTTCTTTATTTCCAGTTTTATCTTCCACTCTTTTTCTGCCTTTTGTGTTTTTAATTGAGAATTATGTATGATTCTATTTTGTTTCCTCTCATAACAGTTGTACTTTTTTCCACTTTTTAAAATAGTTGCATTAGAGTTTGCACTATACACTTACAACTAATAAAAGTCCATTTAAAAAATACTATATTGTATCACAGGTAATGAATACTTTATAATGACAAGATAACCCTACTGTCCCTTTTATCACTGCTGTCATTCATTTGATTTATATATAAACACACACAAAAACACATGTATGTATACAAACACATATAGGTAGATGTTCTTGAACTTATGCTGGAGGTTACATTCTGATAAGTCCATCATAACTTTTTGAAAATATCATAAGTTTAAAATGAACTTAATACACTTCACCTGCTAAACATTGTGCGTACATGGTTAAGTATATGTTATTTGCCCTCCTGAGTGTGTGGCTGACTGGATGCTGCTGCCAGTGCCCTACGTCATGAGAGAGCGTCATACCACATATCAGCTAGCCCAGGAAAAGATCAAAATCAAAGCACAGTTTCTACTGAATGTGTATTATTTTCAAACCTTTGTAAAGTTGAATCATCACATGTTGGTTACTGTATCTGTGTATCTGTGTATGTGAATATCTATGCACATACATAACCATATATGTGGACATATAAATGAGCATGCTTAATTAAATATATTGCTGTTTTATTATTTTTAACAAACTAATATAAGTTAAAAACAAGAAAATAGGAGTTTCAATTCTGCTTTCACATATTCTTTCTCTGATGCTCTTTTTTCCCCACACTTTTATTGATGAATTATAGTTGTGCATGATGATGGAATTTGTTGTTACATATTCATATGTGCACACAATATAACAATATTATTTGGCCAATATTACTCCCCAGCACTTCCCCCTTCCTCACAGCTCTCATCCCCTGGTTCCTTTCCTCTATTCTACTGATCTCCTTTTGCTTTTCATGAGATCTCTTTTCCCCCTCTCTTTCTTTTCCTTTTTCCTCTTTTGTCTCCACATGTAGGAGAAAACATGCAACCCTTGACCTTCTGAGTTTGGCTTATGATCTCTAGTTCCATCCATTTTCCTGCAAATGATGTAATTTCGTATTTCTTTATGGCTGAATTAAAACTCCATTGTGTATATATACCGCATTTCTTTTGTTCTTTGATGCTATTTTGTTATGTAGATCAGTGTTTCTGACTATATGATTTTACTTCTTTCTGAAGAACTTCTTTCAACATGTTTTGTTAGGCAAGTTGACAAGTGTCTTTTTAGGAAAGAGGCAGAAGAGAGTCTGAGACAGACAGAAAAGGGGAAGATGCAGACACACAGAAGGGAAAGTGATGTGGAGATGGAGTAGAAGGAGATGCAGCTGTAGGCAGGAGTGCCAACAGATACTCAGCGCTGGAGGAAGCAAAGAAGTATTCTTTTCCAGAGGCTTCAGGGAAGTGTGACACCTGATGACATCTTGGTTCCAGATTTCCATCCTGCCAAAGTGAGAGAGAACAACTTTCTATTGTTTTAAGCTACTAAATTTGTGGCGATTTATTATAGCACCCACAGGAAAATCACACAGTATCACCGGGGGTATTAGCCCCTGTTACTCATAGTGGTGGCAAGCTCAGGATTGAAATGTTGCTTTATCTTCCTCTTCGATGTAACACTTCCCAGTTTCTCACCCTTGTCCCTAGGATTAGTTCCCCAAATGACTTCCCTGCCTACATCCCCATTTCAGGGAAGATATAGGCTAAGACACTTGGTTCCAGATGTGTTCCCAGGAAGAGAACCTCAAGATGTTATTGTGGAACTGGCTCATTTGCTGGCCAGCCAACAAGAAGGATGCTGATGCTGGTGACAAGTGGGCAGATGACAACTCCTGGCATCCAGAACATTAATGATACATTGCAGGGCCCAATGGTTTAGGGTATGTGAGGGAGCAGTTCCTTCAAAATAAAGAACAAGTCACTGCTTCTTGCTCCTCCTGTTACTAAGACACACTGCACTTTCAATGTTGGAGGCCATATTTAAACTTTTGAAGATACTGTTCTAATCCTTCTATCAGGTTATTCAGAATCTCAATCAGTTTTGGGACATCTTTGTAGGCTCTAGGGTAAGTTTTTCTACTACTTAGACCACAGGATCCAGCATATCTAATATTTCTAGAAGCATCCATAATAGACAAGCATGCCTGGTGGATTCTTTGGAAGATCTTAGCATGAAAATCACAGAATAGATCCTTAGGGTTTTGGAGCAAAGTCATGCCTTCTGCAGCAGAGAGTTACTCACCATTTGAAAAGCAACTCTTTGGATTCTGCTAGGCTGTAGTGGAGACTGAGCAAAGAGGCAAAGGAGAGTCTGAGACAGAAGAGGAGAAGATGCAGACCCACAGAAGGGAAAGTGATGTGGAGATGGAGTAGAAGGAGATGTGGCTATAGATGAGGAGTGCCAACAGACACTCAGGGCTGCCATGAGCCATCCAGTGACTATGTGACCTGAGCTTCCAATAAAAAATTGGGCAATATAACATGCACAAAGTCATAGGATCAAATATCCACAGCAGCAATTCATCATGCTAAAGAAAAGGTAGATTTTGCATTGCACATGAAGAAATACAGAGAGCATCAGTAAGTCACGTGAACAGGTAACCTTGACTCCAATGCTATCTGCCTTTGTCCTAATGTTGCCATCACTGAGTTTGTATCTGTGGCCTCATGAGGGGTGTCTTATGACCAACTGATATAGAAGGAATGAACTTGGACATTATTCATAGATAAATAAGATTAATATTTTGGTGCCAGCTGAAAAAGACCCCTTTGACCATAGCTGTACTTGGGGATGCCCTGTAGGACAGTGAGAAGAGAAATTCTCTTGTGGGAAAGGCTACAAGCAGTGTATCAATTACTTAATTTGCATGGAAGCAGAGATGGCCTGAGTGTGGCTCTATAGAAACATACTCCTGGCAGTGATAAGTGGATTGTCTGTGTGTTAGGGGTTGAAGGGAATAGGATCAGAAGATGAGAATCAAGTAAATTAGGAAATGAGGCACTTGGGCAAAACTATTGAAGTTGGCACAGCACGTATGGACCTTTGGGTGTGTGTTCTTATTTATCAGAGAGCTTCTATGACAGAAGGCTCTCACACATGGATATAAGCTAGCATTCTCCTTGTCTTCCTTAGGGCTTATGCAACATTCCCCTGGATGCCACAGTGGCAGGAAACAGGCTTGGGCTCAACAGCATGAGCTTTTCTGAATCATGGCTTATCCTTGCCGCTGATGATTGCCTAGACTTCCAGCCCAAAAGAACAAAGCCAAGCTCTCAAACTGGTATTATTATTCAAGGACACTAGCCAACTATCTAGTGGCAGTTGAGTTTTTTCAAATACTTTAACACTGGTGGGAACAGCAATCTGTTCTTATAAGTATTGATGCCTACTCTGTATACATGATTCCCACCTTGGGCTGTCAGCATCACCATCCTAGAGACTACAGAATGTCTGTATTAGTAAAGAGGCTAACATTGCCTCAGATGAGGGACACAGTTCTTACTAAAAGAGGTGTGCCATTAGATGCATAGCTATAGGAATATCAGCTTCTGCCATGTAGCATATCATTTGCATGATGACAGTGTAATAAAAAGATGGAAAGAGCTTTGAAAGATTCCTTAAGGGTGAGTATATGGGGATAAAACCCTGTGATGTTGGAGTAAGCTTTTAGGCTGTGTTTTATACATTGAACCAATTGCCATTATATGGTCTTTGTCTGCAAAAGCTAAAATGCATGGATCCCAGAACCAAGGGAGGAAAGAGGGATTAACTCTCACCATTATTTTTAGTGATCCTTCTCACCCTGAAACCCTATGCTTGGTGAATTATGACATCTAAAGGGGTAGAGGCAGACACATACTAGGTGGTTCTGCTAAACCTGAAGTTACAAACACTGCTTGGTCATATTAGATTCCTCGAGCCAATGGGCCATAAAGAACTATATTGGTGAAAAAATTGACCCTGATTACTATGAGAAGTTAAGGTGGTTTCTCCTCAGTGGGAGGAGATAGGAGCATTTCTGGAACCCAGGGGATGCTAGTACTAGTAAATATTAATGGGTTATCACATCAACCAAGACCACATAACCATGGGTAAAGGAACTAAGGCTCCAACTCTGCAGGGACAGAGGGTGAAGGCCTGGCTGAGGCTGAGGAGAGTCTGGAATGGGTGTGGAGAAAGGAGATGGTGCATATTAACCATGGTATTGGGACCAGCTGCAGCTGGAGAACTATGACACAGTTCATCAACACGCCTGTATTGTCTTTTGGGGATATTGCTACTGGCCAGCACATTAAAGAAACTGTCACTATAAACTGCATTGGATACCTATCATGCCTCATATCTCTTCAGCCCACATTTTACTGTACCCATTGCCATAGCAAGCAGCTTCATGCAGATATAACTTTCTAGTACCTTCCCTCAATTGCACTTCATTTCTCACTTTCTGCTCTGGGGACCCTCGGAAACTGCTCTTTGAGATTATCTGTTAAAGCAGTCTGGCACTCACTTATGCATGAACTAGGAGTAAGAGAAAAGTTAAGACCTCATGTGGTAATCCTCGATCAATAGGAGATAGAACTTATGGAATAAATAAGTGCTTTGATCTTCCTTCCCACAGGTAGGCAATTCTGAGGTACATTGCACACAACTTCTTAGATGGTCCCAGGGGTATTGAGCCACAGTAGCCCATGGCAGTGATCAGTTGTATTGGGTTACTTGGGGAAAATGGAGATGGGTGTGGTGTACTGATTGAATGAGGCCAGAGGGAGGTGGAGAAAGGTCCACAGGAAAAATATCATTTATATTAAATCTTACTTTTATAAAATTACATAGATGCTTACATTTATGCATAAAGAGATGCTTGCAAAACAATTACCAAAGCATTAATGTTGGTTATCCTAAAATGGTGAGGTCACTTTATTATTCTTTAATATTTAAAAACGTATTTATTATATTTTTATAAGTTGCTTAAATTATTTACAATGAACATGTGATATTTGCATATTGCAATCAGAAAAACACTTTAAGGAGGAGGGTATAAATGGTGGTGTGGGTATAGATCTTTGGGCCAATGTAGGTGTCTACTCCCTTGGCATTTGTACTCTCAACTCTTCCTTCCTCCTGAAGCAAGAAAATAAATCCTTCTCTATGTATCAGCTCAGTGTAAATAGAAATTCCGAGGGTGACCAGAGCCCACTAGTTCCACAGGAGAATCTGGACTTCAGTGGGAGCTGAAATGGAATTCATGCTATACACACACCATCTTCCAACCTCATTTCAACCAACTAAATCAAACACCCACTTCCAGGAAAAGAAAAAAAAAATCTGAGCTCACAAGGAGTTGGTATTTGCTCAAAATTCTCACTTATGACACACAGAAAAGTGTGATTAAAAAAGACTGACAGTTTACAAAGTTGGATCCTCTGAAAAAATGATGTCTTCTATTTATTACCTTCTTTCTTCATGGGTCAACAGTCAGCACATGGGGTATTAGCCCCATCTGATTCTGAGAGCCTTGATCCTGTCCACAATTTCAAATCAGCTTTCCAGGTCCCCACAAGGACCCAGGGCTATACTCTCAGGAGGTGAAGGAAGCTAAGGAACACCTGTTTTAAAGTAGGATTTGAATTTTGGAAGATACAGATAAGTTTCTAATTTGGAGAGAAGGAAGTTATTCCCCTCATGGAGAAAGCCCCTTCTGAGTAGAAGACATAAGTATGAAGAATTTTTAAATGTGTCCTAGAATGTTGGTGAATCAGGTACAAAATTCTGGGTTGACAGCAGCTGCATGTGTTATTAAATCCTGACTTTGGAATTGAAGAAAATCTCCCATTGGAAAAAAATGAATGAGAGCTGATATTTGGTGTTTGACTGGACAATCAAGAAAAGAGAACAGACAGACCCCCACAGACATCATGTTAGGACTTAAGAGCACCAAGAACATCTCTTTCCATCCTTATGAATAGCATTTCTACCATTCAGTGGCTCTAAAACATGCTTATAAACCTTTTTATTCTTCACTGACAGCCATAATTTCAAGTCAAATTTCTTAGGTGTCCTTGCTACCTTTTCTCTGTCCCTTGACTCTTGGTTTTCCTTAAACCTTCCCTTCATTGTGTCCTCAACCATTCCCTCTTCCTTTGCTCTAAGTCTTCTTTTATCCTGTTAAGAAAAAATTCTCAAGAACATTAGCTTACTTTGAAAAGGCAGGGTCGATGGTGGGCAGTTCTGGAAAAGCATTCCTGTCTCCCATCTGCCTGCAGAATAAAGTTTTCCTGCCACTTCAGCAGACTACCTGAGGGGACCATACCAGGGCTGGGATGAGCTGTCACCCCTACGTGGGGAAGGCTGGAGGCTTCCTGTTAACTTAAATTTAAATGCTATTTAGACATTTGTATACTTTAGCAGTGTTCCAGGGTGCTGGTTCTCCATCTTGGTTAGGGTGATCTTTTCCTGACAAAGAATATACACAAATTCATCAGTTGTGCACACTCAATTGTATATAAATTCGTTTCAGTTAAAAATAAAAAGTACTTAAAATATGTATGGCCTGTAAATATCTATATCTAGGGCTGTGGATAACATCTCTAGTTGTCCTCCTTTGGTTTTTGAAACATGAAATAGAGGTATTGGTATTTTTTATTGAATATGAAACACCACTAAGATAACACACATTTTGAATCAAGAGCAATTTTGGTGAGCACTCTTGTTTTGTAACTGCAAGAATGTGCACTTCTCCTAGGTGAAAAGGAGAACTTAGAGAAGAAATGGACCTTTTATAGCAAGACATTGTGATAGGAGGCAGCAATTTTCATTTAGTTGATTAGTTTCTTTTTCTTTCCTTCTTTCTTTTTTAAGGTGACATTTGATTTATACTTGGCAGCATTCTAGAATGTAATTAGTCACATTTCAAAACGGAAAATGTTCAGTTCTTGAGTGATTTGTGGACAGCTCCTGCTTTTAGGATCTTTTCCCAGTGTGCAAGTTCCCAGGAGAGAGTCTTGGACAGCCAGGTAGGTGACTGCCGCCAGTGTGCTCTTGGCAGGAAGGGGTGTCCATGGTGTCATCATACCAAGGCAGCGGTTCCCAGCTGCTTCTCCCCTCTGGGCTCTTGAAGCAAGACAGTATCCTTCACAGACTGCTGGCCAGGTGTCAGTTTGTAACTAAAAATTGTCTGTTTTTATTACATTCAGCCGCTCTCTGGGCAAGCTGGAGAAGTCATTTTCTTCTCTAAGTTTCAGGCATTTTCACCTGTATAATGAGGGAGTTGTTTGGACCCAGTGGATGGAAGTCCTGGTTACAAGTGAAACTCACCTGGGGAGATTTAACCCAAAGAGGGAAGCAGGTGCTATAACAGATGTTTTTTTAGGGTTTGGCTAACGAGCATCAGTCCTTGATTCTTTCAGTCACGGAGAACATGTTTTTATTTTTATTTATTTATTTTTGTACCGGGGATTGAACCCAGGGGCCCTTAACCACTGAGCCACATCCCCAGCCCTTTCTTATGCTCTATCTAGAGACAGGGTCTTGCTCAGTTGCTTAGGACCTCACTAAGTTGCTGAGGCTGACTCTGGACTCACGATGGAGGACATATTTTAAAAGAGACACGCTTCTTCCTCCTCCATCTCCCCGGAGGACACTCAGAGTATACCTGCCTCGCAGGTAGGTCATCTGAATGTGTTCTGTAATCCGCTTATTCCTTCCCCTTCACTTTACCTCAAGCCATCCATTCTTTTTTAGAATAAATGAGACCATCACTGGTTTTTATTATTATTTTAAGACTTTTTCTTTTGAAATATTTTTAGACTCTAAGCAGTTGCAAAAAATAATAGAGTTCCTATGAGCCTTTTGCCCAGCTTCCCCAAAGATAACAATTTCCAGAACCGTCATCACTGGCAATTATTTCACAGCCTGATTAACCCCCTCCCTGCCCTCAACAGAGGTCCGGAGCCCCAGGCAATCCGGAGAGTGAAGAGCGGCATATCTGCAACATGAGAGTGAAACCCTGAGATGAGAGCAGAGAGCTGGTTTCCTAGTTCTTAATCCTGAGCTCGTGGTGTCTTTATGTGATACAGACTGGCAGGAAGATTAAAATAATCCCCAAATGAAAACTGATGGTTTATCTATTTAAAGTTGAGGCAGTGAATAACTTACGAATGCACGTATTTGTTGTTACTCCTCCTTGTGGTGGAGATGGATGGATGAATCAATTTATTCACACCTCTCTCATGCAAGGAAAATGAGACAGGTTGGGGAAGGCAATGAGATATGGTTGAAAGAGGCATAGCTGAGATTTGGGGAACTAAAGATTCAGCCTGTGTTCTGTGGACTGAGTGAACTTAGAAGTCAATCTCTCTTTTTTTATTTGTTGTTTTAAGATATATATGACAGTAGGTTGTATTTTGACATATTATACATACATGGGGTGCAACCCACTGCAATTTTGATCCTATTCATGTGGTTGAACATGATGGGGAGTTACACTGGTCGTGTATTCATGTATGATCATAGGAAAGTTATGTCTGATTCATTCTACTGTCTTTCCTATTCCCATTCCCCCTCCCTTTCCTTCACCCCCCCTTTGTCTAATTCAACCAACTGCTGTACTTTCCCTCCATATCTTTCTTTATTATGGGTTAGCATCCACATATCAGAGAGAACATTCCACCTTTGGTTTTTTGGGACTTCACTTAGCATGATGTTTTCCAGTTCCATCCATTTACTGGCAAATGCCACAATGTCATTCTTCTCTATGGCTGATTAATACTCCATTGTGTATATATACTACATTTTCTTTACTCATTCATCTGTTGAAGGGCACCTAGGTTGGTTTCATAGCTAGGCTATTGTGAATTCAGCTGCTATAAACATGGATGTGGCTGCATCACTGTAGTATGCTGATTTTAAGTCCTGAGGAGTTGGAATAACTGGGTCAAATGGTGGTTCCATTCCAAGTTTTCTAAGGAAGTCAATCTCTGAGCCCACATTTCCTCGTTTGTAGAATGGAAGTGGGTGTGGCCATTTGACTCCTGGGAAGCTGGCTCTGAGAAGGGGGCCAGCAGGCAGGGGCTGCTTGTCAAGAAGGAGAAAAGACAGACCCCCACAAACACCATGTTAGGACTTAAAAGCACCAAGAACATCCCTTTTCATCCTTAAGAATAGCATTTCTACCATTCAGTGGCTCTAAAACATGCTTATAAACCTTTTTATTCTTCACTGACAGCCATAATTTCAAGTCAAATCTCTTAGATGTCCTTGCTACCTTCGGAGCAATGTTGAAGGAGGAAGGCTAAAGCAGGATTAGGCAATGGGAGCAGTTGAGGCCCATTTACAGTCTTTGCTAACCTCATGGAGATTTCTGGAGCTAGAGCACCCTTTAGAATACTGTCAAGTAGGAACAAGAGGGTCAGGCCATTATACCCCCCATCTATCAGGATGGATGGGAGCCTGGCCTGGCAGCTCTCTGCAGTGGAGATCATATTTTTCCCAATGAGGCTCTCAATTGCTGGTCAATAAGATCTTTATTTAATGTTCTCTGGAAGGCTCATTACCACGTCCACTACCATGTGAAAGCATGAGGTAGCTATGAATCAAGGGAAGAATTGGATATTAATAGTCACGGGCATATTAGAGGTCATATAGCGCAAACTTTCATTGAAACAGGATTTAGTGACTTGCACAAGGTTGAACAGCAAGGTCATGTCCAACTGAGTCCTTGTCCCTGTCCCCTATAGGATGGCTAGTTTACCTACTACATACCTGCTGGACATCCTCCTCTCCACAGCAGGATGCAGAGGACCAGGAAGACTACGGGTTGTCTTGCAGGTGTCACAAGCTAGCCTCAGCTATAGTCACAAGGGCCTGGAACCCATGTCAATTATTTCTAACAACTTTTATCCCAGCGCCTTCAGCATTTCAGATAATTTCTTCTTTCAGGCTGGCAGTGAGCCTGTCCAGGGAGAATTTTCAAGGCAATCTTTTCTCTTTGGTGCCTGGTTGAAAGGAGGAAGAAGTTAAAAATGCATTAGGATTAGGCTCAGTGGTGATGGTTTCTTGGTGCCTTTGGTCATAGGGGGAATTCATCAATTCATCATCCAAAGCTGGATTGACACAGCACAGAGCTAAGCCGGAGAGGACTGGGAACTGGCAGTTTCCTCTGGATTTGCACAATTTATCTGCAGGGGTCACTGGGGTTCGCTTTGGAGAGCCCCATGTGGCTGGATAATGAACTCCCCCTGTTGTGCTGAGAGTCGGCCTCTGTGCCCGGCAGCACTTGGTGGGGAATATGAGGAAAACTGAGGAAGTGTGCCAGAAACAGTGACATTTTGTAAGAATGTCTTATCTTGTTCATTCACAGAAGAAAAGAAAACATTAGCGCCTGAGCCAAACCTATTTCTCCGGGTAATCCATCTTTGTTCAGTTGCTCCCTGCAAATCTCTCTTGCGTTAGGCTTCCTGTCTTCAGACTAATACACACAGAGTATTCCTTGGAAATTTAATGAGACCTACGCATCTTTTGTAATTCGTATTTCTGTGTCTTATCTCCATATAATGTGCTAATATGGAAATTAATTATGTGCTCATCAGATAGCAAAATAAATTGTCAAGGTATGGGTTTCTTTTAGCATGGTTGAACATCCTCCCCATATCCTTCTCTGGCAGCTGAAAACTTAATATTATCCAAACAGGGAAAAATGAACTTGCTACAAATTCATAGGAACTGGCTTAGAGTTGAAGAAGTTCACTTTTCGAACCTGGATGGGGCTAGCCCTGCCTGTCCAGTCACCCCTGCCATCACCTCCACCTGTATACCCTCTGACCTGACCTGCAGAAATTTCCTGAATGCAACACTTTCTCAAGGCTCTGTCCCTTTGTGTATGCTGGTCCCTTTGCCAGCCTTCTTTCTCTAAGAGAGATCTACTTCACCTTTTAAGGCTGCAAAAATGTCACTTTTTCTGAAGACATTGGCTTGGGGCTTACATGATCCTTAAAGAAAAGGGAAACAATAAAACCACGTCTCTGAATGCCCTATTTCTGACCCCCCAAACCTAGTCAAGATAAGGGAACAATGACAGCAAGCCAGGGATGGAATGTCCAGACACATAATGGACTTTCTCTTAGGCTCACTTGGAACGAGCACAAGTTAGTGTTATCTATAGAAAGCTACTTTCTTGCATGTAATCCGGGACAGTTGCTCCTTGGGATGCTGGTTGTATCTGCAAATCAAGCAAGCTAATGCTGATGATGTCACTGCTTCTGCAGCCTAACACCTCTCCAAGTGGTGACAGGTGTAGAACAGAGGGCACTATGGAAAAGATATGGGTCACTCATCCATCCAGTGCCCCAATGGACAGAGGTGCTATCTGTCAGCCTGTCATCACTGAACTCTTCCTGATCTCTTTTAAGCTTTCCCCAATAAATCACCAGACTCACATGCCGTAAATCATCAGTCTCACATGCCATCTCTGAGAACTTTCTTCAGCATTCAGCAACCTACCCCACTTCCCTGGAAAAAACTGGGCTACAGATATGAGAGGGCTTCTTTCACAGGTTCTCATTTACCATACTGTGTAGGTAAATACTGCAGGTGTCATTGGTGGTTGTGTCAGGAACACCCCTGGAGGTTGAAACATTAGACATTTATTTTTTACTGTTGTGGAAGCTGGGAAGTTCAAGGTTGAGGTCCTGAATCTTGCTGTGTTATCCCATGGTGGAAAACAGAAGGGCAAGAAAGGATGAGAAAGGCAGCGGGGATGTGCTAAACCCATTCTGTTACCAGAAACCCCTGCCTGTGATAATAGCATTATCAATTCATAAGTCCAGAGCCCTCATGATCTAACCCCTCTTAAAGTTTGTACCTCTCAACACTGTTGCATTGAGGCCTGTTTCCAACACCTGAACTTTGGGGGACATATGCAAATCATAGCACATCGGCTACTGTGTGTAGGGGTGTCAACTCTTCCCCAGTGGGAACCTGGTCTGCTCTTGTTGGTTTCCAACAAGAGGGAAGGAAGAAGGCAGATGGAAAATCTTCCTCAGTGAACACAGTAATGAAAGAGGGATGGGATGGAGTATGAACAAAAAGGAAATTGGTTTCCAAGAGAAAATAGCTGGAAAAATAATTTTCCTCTGATTTAGAAGATGATAATTTTTTATTTTATTTTATGCCTTTCTTTTTAAAAGAGAAAAAAGGCAAAAGATTCTCCAGTTTAGAAGTTAGGCAAAATTTTTCACAGCTCTGAAAAAATGAAAAGTAAATTCACTTCCCTTGTTCTAAGAGGCATGTGTCACCCAAGTGTTGCTTCCTCTTGAAGCAACACTATGGTCCCCTAGACTACTGTGGGAAGAAACCTGTCTGCAATTTGCCCCCAAGTTGTTCCTCTGTAAAATGGCAGCCCCCTTCCTCTTCATGCCCAGCAGAGCCTGGGCCTCTCCCTAACTCATGTCATCTCTGGCAACCCCTGGACTCCTACCCCTTCCCATTAAAGCCACTCCCACTCTGCTGAGGGAACAGCTTGGAGAAAGCCCCCTTCTTTCTACTCTTCCCTCCACATCTCACAACAAGGGCTCTTAAGGCTGTATGGGTGATTCTGACTTCCCTGAAGAGTGGGGAAAGGAAATGAGAGTGAAAGAGGACGTAGGAAGGAAGTCATTTTGAAACTGCACTGGATTTGCCTATGTGTCGTGTCTGTGGTATGTCTATGACCACTGAGGAAGGGGCTTTTGGTTTTGTGTAAAAGATGTGTGCCTCCTCATAGCTGTCTGAAATGGCCATGTATTGGCTTGGTGAAGGGGGAACATGCTCTTGTTCCTAGCCCTTGTTCCCCACTGCATGCCCTCCTCTGAAAGAGAGTCAGGGGCTACAGTGAACAGTCTCTACCCAACTCCAGGAGCGCCATTTCTTTGGAGCATGGTGGGAATGTCGCCCCTGCAGTTTTGCAGTGGAACAGTCCTAGAGAAAAGCCCTTTCAAACAGCCAGGGCTTCAGGAGAACCTTGCCACCCTGCCCCCAGAGACTGGTCTTATCTGTTTCCCTTCCCTCTATCCTCCATCCTCAACTTCTCCCTGTCTGTGGAGACCGCCATCTCTGGAACTAGACATTTGGACATTGTGGTATGAGCCCTCAGGGATCTTTGGCACACGTGCTCTTCCTGCCAAAGCCAGGTTTATTCACCTGCCAAGTTTATTCACCAAGGTTATTCTTTCTGTTGTTCTGAGGGTAACTATTGACTCAAATACACAAACTCCCAAAGACACACTAATTCATTCAGATGGGACACACTAATTCATTCAGATGGTACAATCTCTCTATCCCATGTTAATAAAGTAAAATGTCTCCCTAAATAGAACAATTACCCATCCCACAATCGGGAGCATTACTTTCCATTAAGTGCATGACCATGTCAGAACACTTCCCTTCCCTCTCCTGTTCCAGGTCTCCTTCCAGGATCCTGTGGGGCCATGGCATGGACCACTCACCCATTAGTGGCAATGTAAAAAATAGTATGATTGAAAGGGATCCAAGATGGCGTATTAGTGGAAGCCGCTCCTCAGGGCTGCTCCGTGGAAAGAATCCAACGAAGCAGATAAATAGCTTTTCAGCAAGTATATATAGACTGAGAATGCTCAACTCCTGGATGATTTGAATACTGCGACCAGAGCGAGCAAGACAAGCTGACGGCAGTGCCTAGTGCCGTGTGGCTTCAGTAGCACTGCCCAGAGTACAGGCAGTGCGGAACAAAGCCAGAGCTGGGAGACCACGGGAGACCGACAGTGCAACTGCAACGCCAGATCAGATCCACACTCGGCACGCCATGACCTTCAGCAGTGAAAACAGCGCCATCAGAGCTGGGAGACCACGGGAGACCAAGGGCGACAACGCCAGTTTACACACTTGGCCGGACACGATCCTCAGCAGTGAAGCCGGAGAGAAAGCAGCGCAGAAACCTGCAAACAGGCAAGGAGGAACCTGTGACTGGGAGGACCGTCAACAGCCAGCAAAGGAATGCATATCCGAGTCCAGTGTGATGACCCTGTGACCCTTCAACTGAGGAAGAACTCGGAGAGTAGATGCCATCTGGACGGATCGATTTTCAGGGCCAGCCACACAAAGACCCATCCCCAGCATCACTCCTTGCTAACCAAGTACACAGACTTGACTCCACCCACAAATTCTCCGCATCATCCAGGGCAGATCTGCCAGACAGCTAATTTAACATGCTGAGAGAGGAAGAGAAAAGGCTACCTAATTGAGACTTGTGGGTTCGACTTTGTTTTCATTTTGTTTTTGTTTTCTTTTTCTTCTTTCTCTTTTTCTTTCCCTCTTTTCTCTCTTTTCTTCCTCCCTCATCTTTCTTATCTACACCCTGCCCCTGCATTCTCAACAGAGACGACAACAAGTTGTATACAAGAATTAGGAATTTTAAATCTGGGGCAACTGAATGGTACATCAAAGGGATGTTTTATGTTTTATATAGTCTCCTCTCTCTCTCTCTTTTTTTTTGACTCACCCTGTCTTCTCTCTTTCACTAATTCTTACTACCCGGACATTTTCTAATTTCTCTCAATGTTTGCATAAGCTTGGCTTAAATATACATTGGTCTTCACACTAAATTGTTCACTCCAATTCCTTTCCTCTCTCTTCTGCTATTAAACTACTTCTAAAGATTTCTATTTTTACACTTCCTAAGGGGGGGGGGAAGCAATATCCTTTCTTCCTTCCTCCTAAGCATATCACCTTTGTACCCAATATCTGAAATTATAAACCCCATTACAATCACTCAGAGTATATTGGAGACAATATCTAAATTCTCTAACTCTGTACATTGTGACCAAATTGTGATTAACTGAATATAAAATGTCTGGTTTTAAGGTGTAAAGTATATATAAGGGGAGCTGATAGCATTGTACAACAGGAGCATCATTAGGCCTTAAGGTAAAAACAAAAAAGTCTAAGTTCCACAGTGCTAAAAAAAGACACATAAGCAATATGAAAAAACAAGGGAAGAAAATGTCCCAAACAAACCAACATACCTCCTTAGCAGATTCCCTGGAAAGCAAAATAGAGCTAATGTCAGAACAGGAATTCTGGAAATACATAGTCCAAATGATTATGGAGCTCAAGGACAAATTCAAGAAGGAGGTGAGAGAGCAAATACAGGTAGTAAAAGATCACTTTGACAAAGAACTTCATAAACAAATACAAGAAGCAAAAGGCCTCTTCAATAGAGAGATACAGGTTCTAAAGAGAAACCAAACAGAAATTCTGGAAATGAAAGAAGCAATGAACCAAATTAAATGCTCTGTTGAAAACATCACCAATAGATTAGACCACCTGGAAGAAAGGATCTCAGATAATGAAGAAAAAATATACAATCTGAAAAAAATGTAGAAAACAAAGCAAAAATGGTAAAAAATCAAGAACAGAACATTCAAGAAATATGGGACAACATAAAAAAGACCAAATTTAAGAGTGATTGGGATAGAGGAAGGTGCAGAGTTCCAAGCCAAAGGAATGAGTAATTTATTCAATGAAATAATAGCAGAAAATTTTCCAAACTTGAGGAATGAATGGGAAAACCAAGTTCAAGAGGCTTCCCAAACACCAAATGTACAAAAATACAACAGATCCACACCAAGGCACATTATAATAAAAATGCCTAATATACTTAACAAGGAGAGAATATTAAAAGCCACAAGAGAAAGGAAGCAGATTACATAAAGGGGGAAACCAGTTAGACTATGTTCAGATTTTTCAATCCAGACCTTAAGAGTTAGAAGATTCTGGAATAGCATATTTCAAGCTCTGAAAGAAAAGGGATGTCAACCAAGAATCTTATACCCAGCAAAATTAAGCTTTAGATTCGAAGATGAAATAAAAACCTTCCACAACAAACAAAAGTTAAAAGAGTTCACAACTTGAAAGCCAGCACTTCTGAACACCCTGGGCAAAATATTTCATGAAGAAGAAAAGAAAATTAGCAATGAAAATCAACAAAGGGAGATATTAAACTAAAGGAATTACCAACCAGAGGAGAAACCAAATCAAGATAAATACCATAAGCAAATAAAAATGGATGGGAATACGAATCACATCTCAATAATAACCTTGAATGTTAATGGCCTAAATTCACCATTCAAAAGACACAGATTGTCAGACTGGATTAAAAGAAATGACCCAATAATATGCTGTCTCCAAGAAACCCACCTCATAGAAAAAGACATCTATAGACTGAAGGTGAAAGGTTAGGAAAAATCTTACCACTCACATGGGGGACGGAAGGAAGCAGGGGTTTCCATTCTCATATCAAATAAGGTAGACTTCATGCCAAAGTTAATCAAAAGGGACAAAGATGGATATTTCTTACTGATTAAGGGAACGATTCATCAACAAGAAATAACAATTATAAATCTATATGCCCCCAATAATGGAGCACCTACATTCATCAAACAAACCCTTCTGAAGTTCAAGAATAAACCAGATCACAACACAGTTATCCTAGGGGACTTCAACACACCTCTCTCACCAATGGATAGATCATCCAAACAAAATCTAAATAAAGAAACTTTTGGCCTCATTAAAACAATTAATAACTTAGACCTAACTGACACATATAGAATATTTCATCCCTCAGTAAGCGAATACACTTTCTTCTCAGCAGCACATGGCTCCTTCTCCAAAATAGACCATATATTATGCCACAAAGCAACTCTCAGCAAATATAAAAAAGTAGAGATACTACCCTACATTCTATCAGACCATAATGGGATCATATTGGAAATCAATGATAAAACAAGAAATAATAAAAAAAAAAAACTACTCCAACAACTGGAAGCTAAACAACATGCTACTGAATGAACAAGGGGTTGAAGAAGACATCAAGGAGGAGATTAAAAAATTCTGAGAGGTAAATGAGAACACAGATACATCGTATAGAAATCTCTGGGACACTGTGAAGGCAGTAGTAAGAGAAAAATTCATTTCACTGAGTTCATTCCTTAAAAGGAAAAAAACCCAACAAATAAATGACTTAATATTACACCTCAAAGCACTAGAAAAAGAAGAACAAACCAACACTAAGAGCAGTAAAAGACAGGAAATAATTAAAATCAGAGCTGAAATTAATGAAATTGAGACTAAAGAAAGAATTCAAAGAATTGACAAAACTAAAAGTTGGTTCTTTGAAAAAATAAATAAAATTGACAGACCCTTATCAATGCTAACGAAAAGAAGAAAAAATTCCAATCACTAACATCTGTGATGAAAAAGGAAATATCACAACAAACTCCTCATATATACAGAAGATAATTAGAAATTACTTTGAAAACTTGTACTCTAATAAAATAGAAAATATTGAAGACATTGACAGATTTCTAGAGTCATATGAATTGCCCAAACTGGAACTGGAGGATATACACAATTTAAATAGATCAATTTCAATCGAGAAAATAGAAGATGCCATCAAAAAACTACCAGCTAGAAAATGCCCAGGACCTGATGGATTTACAGCTGAGTTCTACAAGACCTTTAAAGAAGCACTAATACCAATGCTCTTTAACTTATTTCAAGAAATAGAAAAAGAGGGAGCTCTCCCAGACTCTTTTTATGAGGCCAATATTACATTAATTCCAAAGCCAGGCAAAGACACAGCCAAAAAGGAAAACTCCAGGCCAACATCTTTAATGAACATGGATGCAAAAATTCTCAACAAAATCTTGGCAAATTGAATACAAAAAACATATCAAAAAGATAGTGCACCACGATCAAGTGGGTTTATCCCAGGGATGCAAGGTTGGTTCAACATACGGAAATCAATAAACATAATACATCACATCAATAGACTTAAAGATAAAAACCATATAATCATCTCAATAGATACAGAAAAAGCATTCGACAAAATACAACACCCCTTTATGTTCAAAACACTAGAAAAACTAGGAATAACAGGAACATATCTCAACATTATAAAAGCTATATATGCAAAGCCCCAGACTAACATTATCTTAAATGGAGAAAAATTGAAAGCATTCCCTCTAAAAACTGGAACAAGACAGGGATGCCCCCTTTCACCACTGTTATTTAACATAGTACTTGAAACTCTGGCCAGAGCAATTAGATGAAAGAAATTAAAGGGATCCACATAGCAAAAGAAGAGCTTAAATTAGCACTATTTGCTGATGACATGATAATATACTTAGAAGACCCAAAAAACTCTACAAGAAAACTTTTACAACTAGTAAATGGATTTGACAAAGTAGCAGGATACAAAATCAATACCCATAAGTCAAAGGCATTTTTGTACATCAGTGACAAATCCTCTGAAAAGGCAATGATGAAAACTACCCCATTTACAATAGCATCAAAACAAACAAACAAACAAACAAACAAACAAACACAAAAACCTGGGTATCAACTTAAGGAAAGAGGTGAAGGACCTCTATAACGAAAACTATAGAACACTAGAAAAAGAAATTATAGAAGACCTCAGAAGATGGAAAGACCTACCTTGCTCTTGGATAGGCAAAATTAATATTGTCAAAATGTCTATACTACTAAAAGCATTATACAGATTTAATGCAATTCCAATCAAAATCCCAATGGCATTCCTCAAAGAAATAGAAAAACAGTCATGAAATTCATCTGGAAAAATAAGAGACCCAGAATAGCTAAAGCAATCCTTATCAAGGAAAGTGAAGCAGGTGGCATCACCATACCAGACTTAAATTATACTATAGAGCAATACTAACAAAAACAGCATGGTATTGGCACCAAAACAGACTGTAGACCAATGGTACAGAATTGAGGACACAGAGAGTAATACATATAATTTCCGCTATCTTATCTTAGACAAAGGCGCCAAAAATGTACAGTGGAGAAAGGACAGCCTCTTCAGCAAATGGTGCTGGGAAAACTGGAAATCCATATGCAACAAAATGAAATTAAACCCTTATCTCTCACCATGCACAAAATTCAATTCAAAGTGGATCAAGGACCTAGGAATCAGACCTGACACAATACGCCAAATAGAAGAAAAAGTAAGCTCCAATTTCTAACATGTCGGATTAGGCCCCAAGTTCCTTAAAAAGAATTCTGTAGTGCAAGAATTAGTATCAAGAATTAATGAATGGGATAGATTCAAACTAAAAAGCTTCTTCTCAGCAAAAGAAACAATCAATGAGGTGACTAGAGAGCCAAGTAACTTTGAACAAATATTTAATACATACACATCAGACAAAGCACTAATTTCTAGAATATATAAAGAACTCAAAAAACTTAACACCAAAAAAAACCAAATAACCCAATCAATAAATGGGCTAAGGAATTGAAAAGACACTTCTCAGAAGAAGATACACAATTAATCAACAAATACATGAAAAAATGGTCAACATCAATGACAATTAGAGAGATGCAAACCAAAACTACCCCAAGATTTCATTTCACTCCAGTCAGAATGGCAGCTATTAAGAAGACAAACAACAATAAATGTTGGAGAGGATGTGGGGGAAAAGGCACACTCATACATTGCTGGTGGGACTGCAAAATGGTGCAACCGTTATGGAAAGAAGATGGAGATTTCTTGGAAAACTGGGAATGGAACCACCCTATGACCCAGCCATCCCACTCCTGGGTCTATTCCCAAAGGACTTAAAAACAGCATATTACAGTGACACAGCCACTTCAATGTTTATAGCAGCACAATTCACAATAGCTAGGTTGTGGAATCAACCTAGATGTCCCTCAGTAGATGAGTGGATTAAGAAAATGTGGTATACACACACAATGGAATTTTACTCAGCAATAAAAGAAAATAAAATAATGGCATTCACAGGTAAATGGATGAAGTTGGAGAATATAATGCTAAGTGAAGTTAGTCAATCTCAAAAATCCAATTATCAAATGTTTTCTCTGATATAAGGAGGCAGATTCACAGTGGTGTTAGGTGTTGGGGTACATAGGAGGATTAGAGGAACACTAGAATGGTCAAAGGGGAGGGAGGGGAATGGAGAGAGCAAGGGGAGGGGATGGAGGGGGGAAAAAGTTGGTATAATAAGATGGATATCATTATCCTAAATGCATGATTGAAGACTTGAATAGTACGAATATACTTTGTATACAAACAGTGTTATGTAAAAAGAGGCTCTATATGTGTATTATGAATTGTAATGCATACTACTATTACAAATACAACAACTTTGAATAAAAAAAAAAAGATAGTATGATTATTTAGGGCCCTGAGTTCCGATTGTAGTCCTGGGTCAGTTGTCTCCACACCTGTCAGAGAAGCACTGAGAGGATTCTTGTGTTAGCAACTCCTGGGACCAGCACTTATTCTCTGGCTTTATAAGTGGTTCTAGTTCCCAAGAGAGGCCTCCTGCTCCTTCTGGGCACAGCCTTCTTCTCATTCTCACTTTTACAGAAGAAAGGTAGGCAATGGGCCCCTCTCCAAGGAGAAGCTAAAGTACCTGCCTTCTGTGAGCTCCTCTGTAGCTGCAGGAAGGTCACAGGAAGGCCAACACTCTTTCGTGACTGTGATAGCCCAAACTTGCATGAAGCATCTCGGCATTAAACACTACCCATCATGCACCTGGGGTTTGAGGGCTGTGGGGAAAGGGCCCCTTTCAGGAAGGAAGCAGGCTACCATCAGGCAATGCAGGGGCATTGTTAGCAGGCCAGAAAACCTTTTTTCATCCATACATTCCCAGCTTGGGTCTCCTTGCTCACCTTGCCTAGCGTTTGTTGTGCATAAGAGACTGTGGCAGCTGTAGCTATAGTGGGATAAGGAGAAGACTGAGTTATGTGTGTCTGCCTGGGCATGGCATACATGTACATGAGGATTGCACATGATGGGCACTTGAATGCTGTTCCTTGTGAGAGATCCATTCAATTAAAGTGACACTTAATGATTTTACTCTGAACTGGTGCTGCTAGGTGTGTACTGCTTAGAAAAAAGACACATCATGTCAGAATGGCAGCTCTTAAGAACACAAACAACAATAAATGTTGGAGAGGATGTGGGGAAAAAGGTACACTCATACATTGCTGGTGGGACTGCCAAATGTTGCAGCCAGTATGGAAAGCAGTATGGAGATTCCTTGGAAAACTGGGAATGGAACCATCTTTTGACCCAGCTATTCCACTCCTCAGTCTATACCCAAATGACTTAAAATCAGCATACTACAGGGACACAGCCACATCAATGGTTATAGCAGCACAATTCACAATAGCTAAACTGTGGAACCAACCTAGATGCCCTTCAGCAGAAGAATGAATAAAGAAAATATGGTATATATACACAATGGAATATTACTCAGAAATAAAAGAGAATAAAATAATGGCATTCGCAGGTAAATGGATGAAGTTGGAGAATATAATGCTAAGTGAAGTTAGCCAATCCCCAAAATCCAAATGCTGAATGTTTTCTCTGATATAAGGAGGCTGATTCACAGTGGGATTGGGATGGGGAGCATAGGAGGATTAGAGGAACGCTAGAAAGGCCAATGAGGAGGGAGGGGAAGGGAGGGGGAAAATGGGTTAAAAAAAAAAAGATTGTAGAATGATATGGATATCATTGTCCTGGGTGCAGGTATGAAGACACGAATGGTGTGAATATACTTTATACAACCAGAGATATGTAAAAATGTGTTCTATAAGTGTAATATGAATTGTAATGCATTCTGCTGTCATATATAACAACTTAGAATAAAAGAAAATAAAGAAAAAAAAGATACATCATACATGTTCTGAGCCCAAAATTGATTTCAATCTACTAGAACAATATTTTCCCACCTTTTGGGACCCTGATCAAAGTTAGAAATATCTTTTTGTAATCAAATTTTTGTTTAATTATGTAAAATACACAAACTTTGTCATCTTAACCATTTTAAAGTGTATAGTTCAGTAGTGTTTAGTATATTCACATTCTTGCATATCGAATTTCCCATACATTTTTTTTTATTATGCAAACTGAAACTCTATACCCACTAAATAGCAACTCCCCTCAAGAGGTATATTTTATGTTGCAATCCGATACACACACACACACACACACACACACACACACACACCCCACTGGTACAAATACTTGCTCTTACCACATGGAACTCACTCGGACATCCTGTGTCCTCTCCTCTACTTTTCTCTAGCCTCTCCTCTCCTCCACACTCCCTTTCCCTCCCCTGCCATTCCTTTTTCTTCCCTTTAATTTTGAAAATTCTGGTCAAGACCCAGCAGTTTACTTCAGTGTGCATCAGCTGGTCTCATGTGTGAAATGCTCTAATGAATATAGACAAGGTTACAAATAGCCATGTGATGGGTAGAGTCAGGTTGGGTACAAGGCAGGGGCAGGAAGAAAGTTCTGGGTGATGCACAAGAAAGAGAGGACCATTGAGTTAGGATGAGTAGGAAAGGTCTCTAGGGAGGAGGTTGTCAGAAACCTGCCTCAAAATCTCAATGAAATTTCAACAGAGTAGGGGATGAGAGGGATGAGGGATATGTGCTTAAGAGGAGGATGCACCAGGCAGGTGAAATAGCAAGTGCAATTGTGACTGCATGACAAACTCTTTGAGTGACATTCTGTCTCCAGTTCTTCATGTGTAAAATGGGGATGTAAATGTATCAACCTCATAATAATCCTCGTGGGGATTAAATAAATTAATACATGTAAAGCACTTAGAAAACAACTACTATGTTAGAAACGTGCAATAGTAATTCATTACTATTATATTACACTGTTTACACACAACTTTGAAGTTACATTTGAGACACTCAAATGCTTCATCTATTCACAATATCTCTGAGAAAAATGAAATGGAAGATAGCTTCTACCAAGAAACCCCTAAAAATCAAGGAGTTATAGATATGGATTCAATAGGCTATTGAATGGTAGAATAGTACAAGCAAAAATAAAGCATTTGTTAAATGTCTGAGGATGGTCTTAAGCACTGTATGTATCCTTACATCTAATGGTAGCTATAGTCAGAAGCAAAGCCACTCAGATCTAAGACCTATCTGGATTCTGCATTGATTCTTCTTAGGGAGAACTCTGCCTCCACCAGAACCACATTGATAGGGGGACAGGTTGTTCTCAGGCTGAGAGGAAGCTCTGAAAATCTCAGCAGACTGGGGAGACTGTCCTGTGGAAGATGGCGGGTCCTGAGAAACAACCGCAGTGGACCTCTGTGACCATGGCCATCCCTTGTGCTTCATAGAGCATTTCCTGGTAAGCCTATGACCCTCACTTTGAGAGTTGACCTGAAAATATGCCACCTCTGAATTTGTAGAAATCCTGGGCTGCACATCGTTTAGCTGCCTATTTCCTGGTTGCCAACCTAAGAAGTTCTACCAAACTCCATGGCTGGCGTCACTGACCTCCTGACCTTGCTCGTAGATTACCAAATTTGCCATTTTCATCCTGCATATTCAGCTACATGGAGGCTAGCTGAAAACCATACATGAAAATGTACCTTTACTCAAAGCATCACCTCCCAGGCCCTCACTCTGAGCCTGCTAACTCTCACAGTAGGTATGACTTTGATTGATCCAATAGCTCCCTTCCTGTCTTGAAGCAGATTAGAAGCAGTGATTAGAAGGGACTGGGATATATATTTGAGGAAGGTGCTAAAGATGAGCATGCTGACTGCAAGACTAGGAAAGAAGGAGAAACGGAAACTTAGACTTAATATGTGCCTATGCATAGGAAACCCATTGCCTAGAGGCTTTGCAGGGCATAACTACTCCATGTGGCTTTGTGGCCCTGTGCATGATGACCCTGGAAGGAAGAGACCTCAAGGTGAAGTTAACAGTGGGAGAAGGCAGCAGCATGCCTAAATGGAAAGAAGGTGAGAGGACGACTCAGATGTGGGGTCAGCCCCCACCCTACCACTTACCAGCTTTGTGACCTTTTAGCGAGTCACCGTCCTTCTTTGCGCCCCAGTTTCATGTCTGCCAAATGGGGGTGAGGTACATAATAATAGAACATCTGCCACTGGCTTCTTGTGAAGACAAGATAATATAGATAGAAAGTCCTCTGTGTGCTGAAAAGCACTAAATAAATGTTTGAGTTTAATTATTCAACTCAGTGTTTCAGGGGAAAGGAAGGAAAGTGCAGTTAGATTTAAAAATAGTCCTCTCCAAAATTAAAGAAAATGAGTTTGGGAATGGAAAGGGACAACTTTCAGTTTGCTAAAGAATTCAGTTATGTGAAGTTTTGTTTTAAATGTACATATATAGATAGAGACATAGGTATAGACATAGATAAAGACATACGGAGAGAGTGAATGGAAGGTGTCAGCTATGAACAGAGGTTCTAGAGTCACACGTCACTCTCATTCATTCATTCATTCATTCACGCATTCATTCATTTGCTGAGCATCTACCATGGAGCAAGTTTTAAGCTATATGCTGGAGATACAATGGTAAGAAAAGACCAATGTGGTCCGTTGGTGCTTTTAGTCTACTGGGGAGGGTAATAACCCCATTATTGAGGCAAATTGCAATAGTGACTAGTTTGCCTGGGCTGAACTATAGTTTAACATTGTTCATTGGACTTAACTCCTCTAAGCCTCAGTTTTCTCATCTCCTAAATGGGAAAGAATAATATTTACTTCTATGAGTTGTTGTAAGGATTAAATGAGAGAATACATTTAAAATAGGGTTTCTTAACCTCAGCATGATGACATTTGGGACTGAATCATTCGTTTTAGTGGGAAACTGTCCTGCGCATTTTAGGATGTTTAGCAGTATCTCTGGATTCTACCTACCACATGGCAAGAAGTACTGCTGCACTGAAACCCTTTCAGCCTTTTTTGGGAAGCACTGGTTTATGGTACTTAGAACAGTGTCTGGCATATGTTGAATATTCAATATATGTTAGCTTTTAAAATTTTCATTAAGGAAAGAAAAATCAGGGGTGATAATTAATATTATCATTGAAACCTAATCTTGGAAAGATAAATGAATTTGTGTCTACCTAGATTTCTCTGTCTCTAAAAAATGTTGATCACCAGGGCTGGGGATATAGCTCAGTTGATAGAGTGCTTGCCTCACATGCACAAGGCCCTGGGTTCAATCCCAGCACCACATACATACACAAAAAAGTTGATCACCATACATACCTTACTTAAAGGATGCTAAGTAAAATAATGTGCCAAGTATTAATTCAGTTCCCTATAAAGGCATTGAAAATAATTACCGTGTTATGCTTTGAATGTCCCTATCAAAACTTGTGTTGAAATTTAATCCTCATTGTGAAGTATTAAAAGGGTGGAAATTTAATTTGACTATGATACATGAAGGTGGGACTTTTAGGAATTAGTAAAGCTCTGTGAGGCCGTAGGAATGGGCCTAATTCAGTGGGACTGGGCTTTATAAGAAGAGGAGGAAATTCTAGCTAGGATTCTCTTTCTTGCTATGTGTTGCCCTGGGCCACCTTGAAACTCTGCAGAGTTACTACCTGCAAGAAGGATATGTAGATATGTAGTAGATGTGGCCTTCTAACCTTGAACTTTCCATCCTCCGTAACTGTGAGCTGAATAAACTTTTATAAATTACTCAGTCCATGGCATTCAACTATAGCAGCAGAAAACAGGCTGACATAGACTGTTTATTTAAGGCAGGGTATAGCAAATAGCAACCCATGGGCCAAATCTGGTCCACCATCTGTTTCTGTACAGTACAAAGCTTAAATGGCTTTTTAACTTTGTTTTTATTATTAAGTTGCAATTTGCATAACATAGAATTAGCCATTAACCATTAACCATTGTTGGGCTGGGGATATAGTGCTGGCCTAGCATGCAGGAGGCCTTGGGTTTAGTCCCCAGCACTGGTGGGAAGGGGCAGAAGGGTGAGGAAAAGAAAAAAAAAAATTAATCATTAAAAATGTTAAATGTATAATTCAAGAGGCAATGGTTTTTAAATTTTAAGTGGCTGGAAAAAATCAGCAGCAGAAGAATATTTCTTACCATATGAAAATGCTATGAAATCCAAATTTTAGGGTCCTTTCTAAAGTTATGTTGTAGTATAGCCCCAGCTTATTCTATGGCTGCTTTCTTGATACAAAGGCAGCGTTAAGCAGTTGTGATAAAGATTGTAAAGTCTGACATATTTATTCTCCATGTGATCCTTTGCAGAAAAGTTTGCTGGTCCCTGGTCTTAATAGTACTTGAGGAGTTGAACCACTTCCTTGGGGAAAATATGAGTTTCCTCCTTCTTTTTTGTCCTAGTTGCTGACTTTAGTGAATGATGGAGTTCACTAAATAGTATGCACTGCTGGTCTTTTCCCCCATCCACCACCACTAATTTGGTATAATCATTAGGATCTGTAGTCATGTGGACATGGAGGCCTATGAAGAGGGCTGTGTCATGGGGACCAAGGCCACACACAGGGCTTCCTGCTGTCTAACTTTCAGTTCCTCTTCTTAACTTCCTTCTGTGTCTGGGGCTTAATGCAGCTGTGTTTGGACCTGAACAGTTTCAGTTTGGAAGGCTCCATTGTTTCAACTTCAAGTCATCCACTTGGACTGCCCTTTGACCATTTGTCTTCAGTACCACCCATTTTCCCACCTTTGATATCATTTTCTGTAAGACAGGTGAAAACATTTCAGTGTCCTATTTTCATCCCTGGTCTAAATCAATTGACCATGGGACACTGCCAGGTTCAAGGATTATGAAAGGGTTCTCAGCAGTGCTTATTTCATGGACTGAGTGATTTGTGAAGTTTGTTAAAATATGGAACAAGTGCAGTGGATTCAGATAAGGAAATGCTGGGAGTATAACATCTACAGAATTATTGATATCAAAAGCCAGTGTATAAGAGCAATGGATCATGGTACCCCACCGTAAAGTTCACTCTCTGCCTAAATCCTGTCCAACAATCTGCTACTATTTTAAATTCTACATCATTGGAAAAAAACAATTTCCTAGAAAATCTCTGAAACCCCCATGAATTGCCCCTGCATTTTAATCGGACTAGGCTAGCCTGCTAGGCTGCCTCAACAATCAAACCTACATTTTTCCCTTTTGCCTATCAAACCTACATTCTGCAATAAGAACTGAGGAAAAGCAATTATCCAGCAATTTCTTAAATGACTTCAAACCATCCCTGAGCCCTTCATGAAGAAACATACTTCCCTCCTTTGCCCAAGTGTGTACTGAATTGAGATATACTTTGCAAATGAAACATAGCAATGCACTGCAGGTTGAATGTGGGATAGATGAGTCAGACCTTCCTACCCCAACCATCTTAAGTGGAAAACTAGCAATAACAAACTATCCAGTTTGGGATTGATCCTTATAGAAGTCCTATCTGTCCATGGGCAGCTGCCTGAATGAGATAAGGAGTGAGCTTGCTAAAACCAAAGTCAAATTGCTTCTGCAGCCACTTTGATGTCCAACATTTATTTTTAAAATAAGCAGAAGTATGACTTGACCCTTTATTAATAACTTCCTTAAACAGGATGCCTTAGTTTGAGGCCAGAGTCCACATACCCCTAGACATCAAGTAAAGAAGTCGTAAAATTTTAACTCTGATGCCAGGTGGGTTAATGTTTTATTGAGAACTATGCCACCTTAATGGGTATGTCAGCTCTGTTTACCTCATAGTTTCTAATTCTGATAGCATCAGCTCTAGCAGGATCCCCACAGAGACTCAGGTCTCTGTTTACCTAAACAATGCAATACTTTTCCTCTCTAGCACATTCCCATGCCTGATTCCTCTAAACTTTTCCACCATGATCAAGAAGAGCTCACAGAAATTACATAGATGAGCTGAGTCAGTGAATGGCCCAGGCTGTTGTAGCAGCTAAAGCTGCTTCTCTCAAGGACTATGTATTTTCTCTTGCCACTAACCAACCATAAAATAACTGTATGACTTGAAAAATGAGGCTCCTGATTAGAGAAGAGCCATCAGGACAACAGCAGGTTGCTTCTTTCACCCTGTTCACAACCTCTTACCAGTCAATATATGAGTTGGAGGAGACATCTGGGAAAGTGGAGGGGAAAAGAACAAATCAGAACGGCCTGTGTGTGTCTGGATTATCCAACACAGCAGCTTGTCTTTGCATATGCTCTCTGCTTGTAGTATAGAGAAGCTGGTCCAGAAACTACCCAGGGCTCCATCAGGAGCTGGATGCCTTTTGCCCACCAGCAAACTGAATATATCAATCTTCTCAAGGTCAAGTGGTAATCCTATGTCTTTGTTACAAAATGCTTCTTTTCTGAAGAGTCCAGGACTTTCTGTAGATCAATGGTTTTCAAACTTCATTGTGCTTCAGGATCCCTTGAAGGGCTTTTATTAAAACACAAAGTGCTGGTCCACACCTCCAGCTTCTCATTCAGCAGGTCTGAAGCCTAAGAATCTGTTTCTAGCAAGTTCCCAGGTGATGCTGATGTGGATCTGGTGACCACACTCTGAGAATCACTGCGTAGAGGAAAGCACACATGATTACTTTGCCAAAACATTGCTCCAAAAATACATTGCTCAATGTAGATTTTGTCTCCAATGTTATGGGACAAGTTTTCCAATTTTTATGTAACAGCTTAAACATTAAGTTCCAACCACAGAACCCATAAGTTTGAAAGCTTTGGCAAGGTAGAGAACAAAAATTACATTAAGCTAGATGGAAGTAGAAATTTCAATGAAGACCTTAAAAGGCCTGAAGGCTTTCCAATGATAATGATGAGTATGTAATTATGTAGACAATGAGCTCAGCCCATGTACAATTGTAAAAGGATTCCCGGGACAGTTCTGGCTTACATTCCAGGTGTGACCCCTAGGCCCATTGTGGCCAGCTTCCTATTTTTACAAGGTTTAGAAACTAAGAATGGTTTTTGTGACTTTTTTTGGTTTGTTTGTTTGTGAGAATTGAAGCCAGTGGTGCTCTACCACTTAACTACATCCTTGGCCTTTTTTGTTCTTTTACTTTGAGACAGGGTCTCATTCTGTTGCCCAGGCTGGCTTTAAACTTGTGGTCCTCCTGCCTCAGCCTCCCAAGTAGCTGGGATTACAGGCATGGGCTACCATGCCTGGCTGGTTTTTACATTTTTAAATGGTTGACAAAGGCAAGAATGTCTCACGAAAGGTGAAAATTGCATGTAGTTCACATTTCATAGTCCATAAGGTTTTGCTGGAACATGGCTATACCTGTTGTTTCTGTACCATCATATGGCAGCAGAGATAAAGAGTTGCAACAGAAATGATATGGCTCACAGGGCTTAAAAGATTTACTATCTGGTATTTTACAGAAAGGTTTGATGACCTCCTACTCTAGAAGGACATGCACTTGATTGAGTAAAGAATTTGATTGAGTAAAGACCAAGTAAAGCCCACAATGTAGTCCTGATGAACTGTTAGAGGATATAGGCACAGTGGCTTGGGACTGGGGCAATAGAATGGACAGGCTAGGTCTTGGTGTTCTCACAGGCCTATTAACCATCAATGCAGTTGACTGGGTCTTCCAGAAAGGCCTGTCCTCCTGGCCCCTTGTCATGTTCCTTGTTCCCCAGTGTCTGAGATCTTGCTCATCTGCATCTTCATCAATATCCAGCAATTGATTTAGCAACCAGTTCTCCAGATTCAGCAGGTACACTGGAAGACACGTCAGACCTGGGTTTATCTGGATGTCCCTTTTAATGATGGTATGTCTTGTCTTCTTAGTTTTACTGTCAATTTCATTTGGAGCAATTACATAGGCTGGATACAGTCCCCCAATAGAAAACCAGGTGTAAGAATGCCCAGAAAGATGCTGCATATCCATCAGTGTGGTTATACACAGGCCCACGCACTTCATAAGGTTGTCACATAACCAAACAATAGGTTGGTGAATGTGAAGTTTAATTGATAAAAGTCATAAAGTACTAAGGCTTAAAAGGAAGTCTGGGTACTTTGCTGGTCATGAAACTATGTACATTTTTCTTGTATAAAACTAAAACTTGTTAATTAAATTGCTTTAAAAATAAGAATTCAATTATTTTCAGCTTAATCTCATGTTCGAAAATTTTTGATATGTTAATAAGAGAACACAGGCCAAGGAATAAAAAATTGTGGCTTTAGCAAGAGCAAAACTGTGGGGATAATTTTTAGTATAAAAAGTCTTTTGTGACTCTCACTTTTTTGAAACATTTTTCAAATATGGAAGCCTTTGTATAATACCCCTTTTAAACTTCAAAACATGGTTAAAAACATTTACATATGAAAATGAAAAATTTAACATTTTAATATTAAGAATGCGATTTTCTGTTTTTCTCCATAGAGAAAAGAGCAATCGCTTTATGCAAATGTAATGTAATATGGGATTTCAATTGGAATGCATTGTAATTGTATTATGCTAGTTGCAATGGTAAGAAATGATGTCTCTTATGAATTAGTGCTAGTCAAACCCCAATAATCTAAAAAATATATGCATCTAAGGAAATGCTCTACTTGAACATTTTAGATAAATTTTATTTTATGTGAACAGGTACTATGGTTTTGTGGTTCAAGAAAACTAAAACAACACAAGAAGGATATGCTCTAAAATGTTTCCTATCATCCTTACTCTGATCCATTCCATCTAGCTTGTCCCCCATGGGTAACCACTTGTGTTAATTTCAAGTTTATCATCCTAGAGTTTCTTTTCACGTATAAACAATTATGAATATTTATTCTCATTCCCCTGCTTTCCCCCATATAAAACAGAATAGTAAAGGCTCCATTAGATAACTTTGCTTTCTTCACTTACATGTTTCCTTGTCATTCATACACAGCCTCCCTATTCTTCTTTTAGTTGCATGATATGCTGTTAAGTGGCTTTAACAGGGTCTGTTCAAACCATTTTTCACTGCTGGGCTTTGCTTGTGTCTAGATTTTTGCTGTTATAACCTTCAAGAATGTTTTAAAGTTTTCCTTTATGTGTTTTGCACATTTCTTGTTAAGCAGCTGGATTTCCTTTGCATGTAGTTCTTTTTCTTGTTCTGAGTAAAAATTAAGATGCAATATCTGTCACATTTTTCTATTGTTCATGAAACCATGTGTTGTATGTGGTGATATTTGCTAATATTCTTAATTTGCTCTTAGAAGTTTGAATTTAGATATTGGTGTAACGAATATTTCTGTTTATATAAAGACTTCTTGGAACTTGACATTCAACCTTGGGTTGTCTTTCCTGAGATATAAGATTCCTAATAATATATTGTTAATATAGTATATGAAGTAATACACTTATATATAATCATAACAACTTTGTTTATATATATCCTTCCTTGACAATAACATGGAATTCTAACATACTAGGTATTCTTTAAAATATCCCAAAGTAAAATGAAAGACCTTAATTGTTATTGGTCTAAAATGACACTAAGATAAATTGGTCTAAGATAATGATTCTGATTTATGAATTGTAAACTTTGGTATAAAAATACATGATGTAACTTATTATTTAATGGAAAATTTATGGACCATTATTAAAATAAATACTGTAGTTCAGTTCAGAAAAAGTATAATAATAATGTAAAAAGTTATAATGCCAGGTCATAATTCTGTGAAGAAAAATTTTAGTTAAATGAGTAAAAACATGCAAATTTAATATTGCTAGAAATTCAATAATAGAAAGCACACATTAATTAGCCTATCTAAATCTCATGTGTAGCTGAATATTGCCATCAAGAAAATTCTGGTAGTGAAGGCTACTCCCTCTTGAGAACTTAGAACTATTATCTGTTAGACTGTCTATACCTTTGAGTTGAAAAATAAACAAGAACCATGAGACTATACCAAACTGCAGATAAATCATTTAAAAATCACACAGAATATAGGGTGATGAGAGAATGTAGGACAATTATTTAAAATTTATTAATTCAACAATATTTATTAAGTGAGGACTACTACTGGGCACTAATGCAAAGAGTGGGGATACATTAGAATGCAAATTACTTACACTGCCATTTTCAACAAGATGCGTTTTAAGGGTAGAAAGAAAAGCAAATATTCTATTTTACTTAATTGAGTAATATTGCTGTTTATGTTAACATTGGTATTGTTATTTTGGAATTTATTTTCATTTAAATTAAATAAATAAGTTCTTATTTGTGAGAATAAATAAGATATTTTTTCTTTTTCTTTTTTTATTTATAATAGTAGTATGTATTACAATTCATAATGCACATATATAGCATCTTTTTACATACAACTGTTTGTATACAAAGTATATAAGTACCATTCAGATCTTCAAGCATGCATTTAGGATAATGATATCTAAAAAAAAAAATCTTATTCTCACAAATAAGAACTTATTTATTTAATATGAGAAAAATTTAATACCAATGGTCACTAAAGAATTTAGTATAGAATCAATGTGCACATGCCATCCAATCTCACATTAGAAGGCATTATTTTATTCTCCATTTGAAAGATGACATTTTGTATTGTGATTTAAGTCAGAAAAAGCTGAGAAAAATGTCCAAAGTTCAATTTTCTATAATTGTGGGTATCAGTAACAGTTGTAAAACACAAAAGAATATGAAAGGAAGCAAGATCTCATTAAGTTAAAAAATCTTTAGTATTAAATAAAAATGATATTTGCATACAAATACAAATATTTACCAATAAATCATATAGATCATGGTTAACCTTTATGGGATAAAATTTTCAACCAGCAAATATAACCTTAATCATCAAGTTCCAAAAATAGCCATCAGTTTCTGGGACTATGGTGAACTAAATATACAAAATGATCATATCAATGATATCTGCCAGGAGTGCTACATGAACTACTATTTTAAAACCTTGTTAAAAGCTCTGGAGAATTGACAAGGAAATAATAATTTGCAGGACAAAGTCTCAGTAAGAAAAAAAGTACAGAAGACAGCATCAAGAGACAAAGAGGTGAAAAACATGAAAAGCAATCAGGAGATATGGAGATAGAGTGAGAAGGTCCAGCATACATGTAATTTGAGATCCAGAAACAGCAGAGATGAAGACTGGGTCAGAGGCAATGTCATAAAACATAATTGTTGAGAATATTGCCCAAATGATGAAAGATACCAATCCACAGATTCAAGAAGTACCATAAATCCCAGGGAATATTAAAAAGAGCAGAAAGAAATCCACATTCACACAACACAAGGCAAAAATAGCTTAAAAGAAAGCAGAGAGAAAAGATCAATCACCACCAAAGGAGCTACTGATAGATGACATGTGAATTCTCAACAGTAAAAATGGATGCTAGAAAACCATATCATCACAGTGGTGGAAGAAAATAGTTGCCAAATCAGAACTTAGTACCTGGTGAAAATATCTTTCGTGTGAGGGCAAAATCAAGAAGGACTGATTTATGGTCCACTTAAGATGTAGTGAAGACAGTAAGGAAATCTTTAAGAACTGTACAGAGATGTATGCCCAGTAACTCAGGTCTGGGGTTTCACTGAGTTTTAATATGTTCTGTATGGCTTTCAACAATCTTTGTTTGCTGTTGTAGCTTGTTACCCCATGCCAGGAAAAAAAAAAAAAAAAAAAAAAAAAGGTTCCCTTGCTACCTTGCAGTCTTGACCTGATAGATGGTTCCTATATGACATTTATCTGTGTCATTTAGAGAGGGACAGGGAGAGAGTAAGTGAGTACAGTCAACTTGAAGTACTTTCTGTAGAATAAATCTGCCCTCCTTCCTCATCCTCCAATAATTGAACTGCATGTCACAGAGACTGCTGGTTTAGACCTTGGAAAACAAGGGAGAACCTTATGATTTACTTCTCTTGGACAAATAAATACTATGACCCCTTTGAAAGTCAGCTGTAAGTATGTTTTACTAATATCTCTTTGGAAACTCTTAACTCAGGCTCTATTTAAAGAGAACTTCACAAAACAATTTGCCATGTTGGGATATTTTGCTATGATCAGCTCGCTTCTTCATTTAATATGCCTTAAAAAAAATCCACTGTTCCTGGGGCTGGGGTTGTGGCTCAGCAGTAGAGTGCTCGCCTAGCACGTGCTCGGCCGGGGTTCGATCCTCAGCACCACGTAAATGCATTGTGTACAATTAAAGCAAATAAATAAATATTAAAAAAAATCCACTGTTCCTTTTGGGTACTGGGTCCCTTTGCCACCCCTCCCCTTTATTTTGGTACCAGGTATTGGACTCAGGGGCACTCAACCACTGAGCCATACCCCCAGTCTTATTTTGTATTTTATTTAGAGACAGGGTCTTACTGAATTGCTTAGTGCCTCGTTTTTGCTAAGGCTGGCTTTGAAATTATGATCCTCCTACCTCAGCCTTCTGAGCTGCCGGGATTGTAGGTGTGCACCATCACACCCAGCCCCTCTGCCACTTTTTATTTTTTATTTTGAGACAGGATCTCACTAAGCTGTTGAGACTGGCCTTGAACTTGCCATCTTCCTCCTCAGGCTAGGAGTTGCTAGGATTAGAGGCGTGTGCCACCTGCCTACCTGGCACTTTCATTGTTCCTTTGACTGACTTAAATTATATGCCTAGAAATGCCTGTCAAGGAACTGATAAAGTGATAGAAATTTTGTGCTGTATGGGTTTGCTTCATTCCTTCCTGGATGAGACGTTTTTAGTAAATAATAAGGGTTTCCTCAAAGTCTGGTATCTGAGGTTTTGTTTTCTACAACAATTCATCAAAATTACTCTTGAGTAGAGCAGTTTAACAAGCCCATGATATAGTGTCTAAGACCCTATGGTCTTCTTCAAGGGAAAAAACATAATCTATAAACTGCTTTCAAAGGAAGGTGAATCTTGTAACTAGAGAGACTCTCATTTTTCTGGGTACCCTGACTGACAAGTTTGCTGAGGTGAATTCCTCTGTATAGTTGAATAGAATGAGAAAATTTGGAGTTGAATCGGGTGTGTATGAGAATCAGGGCACAAAGCAGAAAAGAATAAGAAACAAAAACAAGACCAAAACACTTTGGGAAAACATACCTATTACTTTAGGGTAAGGGTTCTTAACCTTTTATGTGCCTGGTACCCTTTTGGCAGTTTGGTGAGGCTTATAGATCCCTTTAAATGCAGAAAATACGATACATAGGATTACAGAGGAAACTGATTCTATTGAAGTACAGTTGTAAAAAATATATAAAAAGGAAACAAATTTCAGATATACTAACACACACATTTTGTTATTAATGTTGTACATAAGAAGATCTCATAGTGATAGTCTAATCACTGCCACAAATTTTGAAATAGTAGTGAGCACAGATGATGTATTTCTAGAGAAAACAACTCTGTGATATGAAAAAGCCCTGTAATTTCTGTTACTGGGAAAGCCACAGGTAAAGCCGACACTGGTGCCTACATTAATATTAATAGCATTTGTGCCCAACCAAAGTAATAGGCTAGATAAAGAACTTTTGCTCAAGGGTATAATGTAAATTTCCTCTTTCTCCATGTAAATGTCTAGTAAGGATTACCTTTAGATGCAATGCTTCCATGTGTCTGGATTCCCGGGGGAGGGGGGGTGCAGAGGGGAGGGGGATATCAAGGACAAGGGAATAGAATGAAAGCCAGGTCTTCTGCCAGTTCTCAGTTCCAGAACATTTACTGGCGGTTTGGTGGTCCATGGCACTGGCCGGCTGAAGGTGAAATCGTGGAGTCATCTTGTACACACACAGTGCAGGTGGCCAGGAAGAACACACAGTGAATATCTGCTTATAACAGAAATGCACTTTACAACCAGGAAATAAATACATTAAATAGCTTCCCTAAGGTACACCGAGAGACTTTATCATGAAGGTTGAAAGGGTATTGTGATTCCTTCCACCTCCTCATAGCTGAGCAGCACTTTTAACTTCTCAAAGAATTTTTCCATCCATTATCTAATTTGTTTTTCACAATCACCCTTGGGTTGGCAGTGCAACTATTATTCCTTTGCTGCTTCTTCTAAATATATATATTTAAGACACAGATTTACCAGAATCAAAGCAAAAATTGAAGGAGGAATAAGCAAGGATATTTCTGAGAAGAACCAAACTATTCCATCCTCTATTTGAATAAAATGAAATATTTCACATATAAATATTCTCCTCATGCTGCTATGAAAGAGGAAATGCAGTACTAAGAGCCTATTAAAGGAGAATGCATTTGTAGGTTGAATTTTTCCAAAAAACTATATGCTTATAAAAAATTCAAACAATAACGAAGCATTGGGGAAAATATTTTAAATCCTGCCACCTCAGTAAAAATACATCCAATTTGTAGAAAGCTGAGCCCAGTAAAAGAAAAAAAAAAAAAAACAATTATTTGAACATAGATAAATTAGTATGAAGAAGTTTAACTATGTTTAAAATTGTAGGGCTGGGGTTGTGGCTCAGTGGTAGAGCGCTCGCCTCGCACGTGCACTGCTGGGTTCGATCCTCAGCACCACGTAAACATAAATGCATTGCATTGTGTACAACTAAAGCAAATGAATAAATATTTTTTAAAAATTGTATACAAGGCAACAGAAATGGCAAAAAGATAACCCCTTCTGCAGTATACTACAGCCCATTGGATAAATCCAGCCCGCACCTGTTTTTGTAAATACAATTTTATTAAAACACAGCCATTCTCATTTATTTGCATATTGTTTATGGCAGTTTTTGTGCTATACTCACAGAGTTAAATTGTCTCAACAAAGACCATATGGACTGTAAAGCCTGAAGTATTTACCATCTGTTTGGTCTTCTGCCAGAAAGGTTTATTGACCCTGTTCAGTATGAAGGCAGAGGGGGTAACAATTGCAGAAAGCAGCTTCTACCTCCAGAACGGGGCGAACAAAGACAAGGATTGGAATTATGGAAACACAGAAACTTGGAGGAGTCAAAACTCAGACTCTGAGGACGGTGTGCTGTCTGGCTGCTGCTGGTGTTTCTCAGGGCTGGGAGATTTCCAAGTGTTGGAAAACTGGGAACCAGATTTATTGGAATATTTGGGTGAAGAAATGAAGCTCAAAGAGAGTAACAGCCTTGCTTGCTATCACACGCCCTTCTCTCTAGTTCCTTGTGGAAAGGGGTTTTCAGAAGGGGCTTCAAGGAAAGGAGAGTGGCAGAATGATGGGATGGGAAGGACATTCCCACTTGGGGAACACCTCACAGAGAAAATGCAATGCAGTGTAAAGGTTGGAAAGGGTGGTGAAACGTTTCCTAGATCCCTGTGCCCAGGTCCTAGCCCAGCCAGATTAAACTATGATCTCTGGATGTGGCCCTCAGGCATCTGTATTTTTGAAATCTCACCATGTGATTTCAACATGCAGTCCGGGCTGAGACCAAGTGCTGAAAATTGTGGCATGCATGTAAGTTCACCAAACTCTTTCTCTTCCTGCTTCACTCTTGTAGTCCTCCCACCTTGGAGGAAGTCCATTGTTTGGGGGTAGAGGGGACCACTTCTGCATCTGGTGGGTAGGTGGCAATGGGTGGCAGAGAAGTGGTAGCCCCTTATCCCTCAGAAAGTAGACTCAGGCAGGCTGTTTTGGGTGCTGAGGCCACCAGGGGTGGGTGGCTTTCCATAAACTGCTTGCTAACCGCATGATTCCATTTCTGGCATCTCCAGAGCAGTCTAGGCCTTAATAAAACTCTTCTCACTGAGCAAGATCACTTTCAGAGCCGTAACACCTGTGTAATGAAGGAAAAGCAAATCCTCCTGAGGGAGGAAACTTCTACACAAGAAAAGGCTAGGCAGGAAAGCAACAAGTGATAGCTCTACCTGGGAGACCCAAGAGGGTGGATTTGCTGAGCAGCACAGCCTGGGACTTGCACAGCAGAACTTGTAACTGGGTATTTGTGGGTCTTACCGATGCTTTTACATGGGAGAACACACTAGGAGATAGATGGAAAAAGCCAGCCTGTTTTTTCACAATAAAAATAGTGCATGTTCATTATTAAAAAATATTTGAAAACTATCAAAAAAACACAAAATAGAAAATTATCACCTTCATTCTACTACTCCAATATGACTACAGGTAGAATGTTGGGGCAATCAGCCTGGACTTTTACTGCATACATAAAATAGAATGTAGATATACCAAAAATTTCACTAGATTGTGCACCTTTGTCCATTTTTTAAACTTACTATGTCTTGAGCATTGTCATGGGCAGCATTATTTTTAATGGTTTTTTGGATTCTGTCATCGTATTGCATAGCATATTAAACCATTTCCTATCCTTGGACACTTGGGGTTTTATTTTCATTTTCATAAATATTGTAATGAACATTCTTGAAGATAAGTTTTGAACCATATAGTTGAATGTTTTTTCAGTTCATCTTAAGTTCCAGGATGTGGGCTTTTATACCTTCTGCCTGGAATACTTTCCCCTCTCCAGTTTCTTAGTTGACCTTTATTTATTTCTCTCCAAGTCTGAGCTTAGAATGTCAGTTATTCCAAGGAAGCCTTCCTGACCCCAAGGGTAGGTTAGATCTGTCAGTTAAAAGCCTTGGTAGCCCCACCTATCCCACTCCTCAATCTGTACCCAAAGGACTTAAAAACAGCACACTACAAGGACACAGCCACATCAATGTTTATAGCAGCACAATTCACAATAGCTAATCTGTGGATCCAACCTAGATGCCCTTCAGTAGATGAATGGATAAAGAAAATGTGGTATATATACACAATGGAATATTATTCAGCATTAAAAGAGAATAAAATCATGGCATTTGCAGGATAGAGTTAGAGAATATAATGCTATGTGAAGTTAGCCAATCCCAAAATACCAAATGCCAAATGTTTTCTCTGATTTAAGGATGCTGATTCATAATGTGCTGCAGTGGGGGTGGGGCATGGGAGGATTAGATGAACTCTAGATAGGGCAAAGGGGAAAAGGGGAGGGAAGGGGAAGGGAGGGGAATGGGGGTAGGAAAGATGGTGGGATGAGATGGACATCATTACCCTAAGTACATGTATGAAGACACAAATGGTGTGACTACTTTGTATACATCCAGAGATATGAAAAATTGTGCTCTATATGTGTAATAAGAATTGTAATGCATTCTGCTGTCATATATAACAAATAAAAAAAAAGTCTTGGTAGCAAGTTGTACTTTTATTCCACAGTACTAGTACATTTATTTCTCTCTTATTTTTTATGAGGCCCCCAAACTTTCAATAATGTTGGGTCCATGATAGGTATTCAAGCATTTGCTCTCTGAATTCATATGTATATTAATCCTTCTAAGCTGGGTTTTCAGGTATCTTACTATTTGAGAATTCTATAGAAGACTGATTTAGTTTTAGTTCACCCATAGTTCTAAGATTTCAATGCATGTTGCAGATGAGGAAGCAAAGACTAATACTGGATCACCCCAAATGTTGGTTAACTAGCTATGTTTACCTTGTGGCTACTGTCAACTCTACCATCCCAGCCCAGTCAGCTCAGATAGCATGACTTAGTTCCCAGAGGACAGTTTCATCTTTATTAGAAGAAAATCTACATATCTGTCCATTCATCTGCCCATCCATTCATCAGTCCATCCATCCATCCATCCATCCTATATAGAGTATGTATATATAACTCCTTCATTCAATAGATATTTACTGAGTGTCTACCATGTGCCAGGCATTGTTCAAGGTTCAGTTAAAATGGTGGATAATTCTTTTTCCTCTTGGAGCTTATGGTCTATCTATTCTGTGGAAGTGCTGGGCTACCAACATAGAGAATATCCACGGAGAAAAGGGTATGGCTTCTACCCTCAAGGAACTTACAGTCTGGTGAGAGTTTATGGCAAGCACAGAGAGCCATGGAAGGTCATATAAGAACTGCAGACTAAGACTTATGGAAGATGAAAGAGCATAACATTACCTCTTCTATGGTTCCTGAAGAAACTTCCCTGTCTGCATACAATTTTGACTCTTGGTCCAAAACTGGAATCACTCAAACCGATCCATTCCCCAGGCTTTAGTTGATTGATCTAGGGAAGCAGATTGAATACTTGCAATGTATTTCCTTCCTTGAAATATTTCAAACAAAAAACTGAGACAGTTTCTTTCTAACAGTGTCTGTTTTAAGAGGCAAAATTCCAAAGAGCTATAAGTAGCCATGTTTCCTGCCATGTGGAAGAAAATGGGCTATAGTGAGAGAGGATGGAGCCTAAATGAAGTGAGAGTCAGAGGATGAGAATTTGGTGACTTTTATTCCATGGTTCCAGTGGTTCCTGCCTCCCAACTTTAACTTTTGCCTTTTCTTGTTTCGTTTGTGGAAGACTGCCTTGTAGTCTAACAGCCTAATATATTCACTATTGGGATTTATTAGTAGGAGTTGCACCCAACCAAAGAATACGTTCTAAATTGGAAAACTTTCCAGAGGAGATCACCTCTGAACTGCGTCTTTAAGATTATACAGAATTTAGGGCTGGGGCTGTAGCTCAGTGGTAGAGCACTTGCCTAGCAAGTGTGAGGCACTGGGTTCAATCCTAAGCACCACATAAAAAAATAAATAAATAAAATAAAAGTGTTGTGTCCATCACAACTAAAAATTATTAAAAAAATTGTATAGAATTTAGATGCTTTAAGTTTTAGCTTTTGCCCCAAGCTTGAGATTTTAAAAAAGTCACATTTCAATGGTTATTTTGTATGTAAAAAATTGAAATAATGTTTCCCTCAATAATATTAAACAATCTGAAAATGTCAAATAATATACAAAAAGTTAATATTTATCCTTTATTTCCACATAACCTAGGAATAACCACTGTTAGTAATTTGGATAATCATCTGATATACAATATTCTACAATCTGTTTTTTTTCCCTTCATTATGGGCATTTAATTTTTTTTTAAATTTAAAATGTTTTTATTTAAATATTCTTATTTGAAAAAAAACTTAAAATTTGCAGAAGTTTGCAAACTTAAAATTATTTCCATAAAAGACAATTTATATAGATTCATTTTACCTTATTTGTTTTATCATTTCTTTTTTGAATTGTTTGAAGGCAATTTATGTAGAGCATGGCACTTTATCTCTAAACTCTTTAGGGTGCCTATTATAAGAATAAGGATATTCTTTCACCTAATTACAGTATGTTGTCACCTTCATAAATTTACAGCAATATAATTTTACCTAACCTATTGTCTATATTCCAGCTTTGTCAGTTGTCCTAAAAATTCCTGGTAGAGCACTCTCCCCTTTCAGCATAGAATTAAATCTAAGGTCAGGAATTGTCATGTCATGCTGTCATGTCTCCACAGCATTCTTTAATCTGAAACTTTTCCAAAGTATTTTTTTAAAAATATTTTTATGATCTAACATTTTTTAAGGTAATTCTTCATTTTGTGTTCATGTGATATTTCCTACTGATTGATTATATTCTGCATTCTCTGCAAGAACACTACATAACTGAGTTAGATTCATGTTAGGAGATCACATCTTTATTTTTTTGTTTGTTCTTTTTAGATATACACAATAGTAAAGTATATTTTGACATATTATACATTCATGGAGTATAATTTATTCTAATTAGGATCCCATTCTTGTGGTTGTACATGATGTGGAGTGTGGTAATGTATTCATTTATGAATATAGGAAAATTGAGTCCAATTCATTCTACTATCCCTCCTAGTCCCTTCCCCCTTCTCTTCTCTTCATTCCCCTTTGCCTAATATACGGAACTTCTATTCTTCCCTCCCCTGCCCCTTATTGTGTGTTTCCATCCGCACACCAGAGAGAACAATGGGCCTTTCGTTTTTTGGGGGGATTGGCTTATTTTGCTTAGCGTGATAGTCTCTAGATTCATCCATTTACCTGCGAAAGTCAGAGAGTCATTCCTTTTCATGGGTGAGTAACATACCATTGTGTGCATATATACCACATTTTCCTTATCCATTCATCTATTTAAGGGAACATATATTGGTTCCATAGCTTAGCTATTGTGAATTGAGCTGCTATAAACTTTGATGTGGCTGCATCACTGTAGAATGCTGATTTTAATTCCTTTGAGTAAATACCAAGGAGTGGTATAACTGTGTCAGGTGGTTCCATTCCAAATTCTCTGAGGAATTTCCATACTGCTTTCCAGAGTGGATGCTCCAATTTGTAGTCTCACCAACAGTGTATAAGAGTATCTTTCCCCCACATTCTCTCAAATATTTGTTGTTACTTATATTCTCAATTATTGCCATTCAAACTGGGGTGAGATGGAATCTCAGTGTAGTTTTGATTAACATTTCTCTAATTGCTAGAGATGTTGAACACTTTTTTATATATTTGTTGACCATTCATATTTCTTCTTCTGTGAAGTATCTGTTCGGTTCCTTTGCCCAATTATTGATTGGATTATTTGATTTTTGGTATTAAGTTTTTTGAGTTCTTTATATATCCTGGAGATTAATGCTCTATCTGAAGTGCAAGTGGCAAAGATTTTCTCCCATTATGTAGGTTCTCTCTTCATGCTTTTGATTGTATCCTTTGCTGTGAAGAATCTTTGTAATTTGGGACCATCTCATTTATTGATTCTTGATTTTACTTCTTGCAATGTTGGAGTCTTGGTGAGGAAGTTGCCTCCTAAGCTGACATGATAGTAAATTGGGCCTATATTTTCTTTTAGTAGGTGCAGAGTGTCTGGTCTAATGCCTAGATCCTTGATCCACTTTGAGTTGAGTTTTGTGCAGGGTAAGAGATAGGAATTAAATTTTATTCTGCTACATATGGATTTCTAGTTTTCCCAGACTGTTTGTTGAAGAGGCTATCTTTTTTACAATGTATGTTTATAGAACCTTTGTCTAGTGTGAGATAACTCTATTTATGTGGGCTTTTCTCTCTGTTTTCTATTCTGTTCCATTGGTTTTCATGTCTGTTTTGGTGCCAGTATCATTCTCAGCTGAGTTCTATCAGACCTTCAATGAAGAACTAATACCAATCCTCCTCACATTATTCCATGAAATAGGAAAGGAGGGAACCCTTCCAAACTCATTCTATGAAGCTAGTATCACCCTGATACCAAAACCAGACAGACACATCAAGGAAAGAAAACTTCAAAAAAATATCCCTGATGAATATAGATGCCAAAATTCTTAATAAAATACTGGCAAATTGCACACATAAACATATTAAAAAGATAGTGCACTATGATCAAGTGGGTTTTATCCCAAGGATGCAAGGTTGGTTCAATTCACCACATCAATAGACTTAAAGACAAGAATCACATGATTATCTCAATAGATGGAGAAAAAGCATCTGACAAAATACAGCACCCTTTATGCTCAAAACACTAGAAAAACTAGGATAGTAGGAAAATACCTCAGCATTGTAAAAGCTATATATATTAAACCCAAGGCCACCATTATTATAAATGGAGAACAATTGTTCCTTCTAAAAACTGGAACAAGACAGAGATGCCCTATTTCACCACCTTTATTCAACATAGTCCTTGAAAATCTTGCCAGAGTAATTAGGCAAAAGAAAGACATTAAAGGGATACAAATAGGAAAAAAGGAGCTCAAACTATCCCTATTTGCCAATGACATGATTCTATATTTAGAAGACCCAAAAAAACTACACCATAAAACTTCTAGAATGCATTAATGAAGTCAGCAAAGTAGCATGATATAAACTTAATACCTATAAATCAATTGCATTCCTCTACACCAATGATGACTCAGCTGAAAGAAAAACTATCCCATGCACAATAGCCTCAAAAAAAAAAAAAAGAAAGAAAGAAAGAAGAAATAAGGAATCAATCTAACAAAGAGGTGAAAGATCTATACAATAAAAACTACAAGCCGGGCGTGGTGGCGCACGCCTGTAATCCCAGCACTTTGGGAGGCTGAGGCAGGAGGATTGCGAGTTCAAAGCCAGCCTCAGCAATATCGAGGCACTTAGCAACTCAGTGAGACCCTGTCTCTAATAAAAATACAAAAAAAGGGCTGGGGATGTGACCCAGTGGTCGAGTGCCCCTGAGTTCAATCCCCGGTACCACAAAAAAAAAAAAAAAAAAAAAAAAAAAAAAAAAAAAAAAAACTACAGAACACTCAAGAAGAAATTGAAGAAGACCTTAGGGATGGGAAGATCTCCCATGTCCTTGGGTAGGCAGAATTAATATTATGAAAATGGCTATACTACCAAAAGCAATATACAGATTTAATGTAAATCCTATTAAAATTCCAGTGATGTTTTCATAGAAATAGCAAAAGCAGTCATGAAATTCATTGGGCAAAATAAAAGGCCCAGAATATCCAAAGCAATCCTTAGCAAGAAAAGTGAAGCAGGAGTCGTCACAATAACAGACCTTAAATTGTACTTCAGAAATATAGTAACAAAATGGGAGATCACATTTGGAAGTATAACTTACCTATAGGAAAACACATGAATCTTAAGTGTATAACTTAATAACTTTTTGCAAATTTATAAAGCCACATAACTAACAAGATCAAAATTTAGAATATTTCCATCAGCTCAGGAAGTTTTGTTGTACTGTTTCCCAGTAAATGCCCATTCTTACTTCCCCACCCCAAGTTGACCACTATTGTTCCTTCTGTCACTACATACAGACATGTGCCACTTAACAATGGAGACATGTTCTGAGAAATATGTCATTAGGCAATTTCATCTTTATGTGAACATCCTAGAGTGTTCTTGCACAAACCTAGATGCTACAAGTCAGTCACTAGATGAGATCTCTTTATACAATCAAAAGATGCAGCAGACATAAGATTATGAAGCTGCTGCTTGTATAACAAGGCATACTATTTGACAGTAAAAATTTTTTTATAAGTAGTAGGGTTACACTCTAATAAAAAAAAAATGTATGGCATAGTAAATACATAAACCAGTAGCAAAGTTCACTGTCATCAAGGGTTATGTACTGGACATGACTGTATGTGCTAGACTTCTATGTGAATGGCAGTGTCATAAGTTTGCTTACATCAGCATCACTATACACACATGAGGTCCTTGTTGCACTATAACATTTTGAAGACTACTGTGTTACTGGGTATAAGAATCTTTCAGCTTCATTATAATCTATGGGACCACACTTGTATATGTGGTTCATTACCAAATGGGATGTCATTATGTAGCACGTGACTTATTAGTTTTTCATGTTCCTGGATTTCATCTAAATGGAATCAGACAGTTGGTACTCTTTTATGACTTATCTCTTTCATTTTGTAATGTTTTTGAGATTCTCCCATGTTGTGATGCATCTATCAGAAGTTCATTCTTTTTCTCATTGCTGTTTAGTGTTCTTTCCTATGAACACATCACAATTTGATTATCCATTTTTCTTTTGATGGAGAATGTTTTCAGTTTTGGGCTATTATGAATAAAAACTGTTATGAAAAACCCTTTTCAAGCTTTTTTGTGGATATACATTTTTATGTATCTTGGGTAATCAGCTTGGAGTAGTATTGCTAGGCCATAGAGAAAGCTTATGTTTACATTTTCTTTTGGAAGTGCTAAATAGTTTTCCAAAGAGCTTTACCATTTAATACTCACACCAGCTGCTTATGAGGATCCTGATGGCTCTATATCCTCACCAATGTTTGCAGCTGTCAGTCCTTTTACTTTAGCACATTCTGGTGATAATATAGTAGTATCTCTTTGTGGTTTTCATTTGCATTCTTGAGATTAATTTTAAGCACTTTTTCAAAAACATTTTAGTCATTTGGATATCTTCTTTCATAAAGTGCCTTCTCAAGTCTTTTGTCCATTTTTAATTGGGTAGTTTTGCTTCCCTTATTGATTTCTAGGAGTGCTTTACATATTTTGGACATAAGTTATAGCTGTAAATATATATGTGTGTATATATGTGTGTATGTGCATATATATATGTATATACACACAATACAGATCATATATATACAACTACATGCACATATATCATATATACATATATATCAGCTATAACTTGTGTTCAAAATATGTATGTATGGCAAATATTTTTCCCACTCTCTGGCTTTCCTTTTTTGTTTTAATAATGCCTATTCATGAAAAATATTTTTTTTAATTTGACCAAATTCAATTAGTCAAATTTTAAAAACTGGTTTTAGGTTTCATATATCACATACCAGCGCAAATTAACTTTCACATATGGTGGGAGATATGAGTAAAGATACTGTCCTGTGTGGGTTACAGGTCCTGCCTCTAGCAGGACCTGGGTTTTGAGCACTACGACTGTGGATGTCTCTGCTCTCAGGTCTAATTTGGCTTCTATCATGGTTGCAACT